>JAOUZG010019144.1:4081670-4105593 GCA_026289955.1 Argiope argentata
ATATATATATATATATATATTCCACTCACCTTTCATCCATTCTGCTGATTCGAAATACTGTCTTTCTTTCCACTATTCTTACACAATTACCGACATAACAAATTATCGAGGAAACCAACCGTTAGAGAAAAAAATAATTATCTGAACTGCGAAGAATTCCCTTGCATCTGGCTTTTAAAGTAAGAATGCAGACGATTTCGTAAAATACTAACTCAGACGATTTTTTAAGCGCTTATTGACAGTTAGAAATTACAAAAAAATAAAGTTCGTGTTCACATTAAAAATAAAATTGCAGTGTCTTAAAAGTTGTAAAAAAGCTTTTAATTATAATAAAGAGCAAAACTAAAATCCCTCATTAATTTTTCATAACTTTTAATTTAATATATATTTTTAAATAGTCGTAGTTTATGTTCAACTCAACCATTGTTAAAAATAGTAAACAAGACAGCATTAGGGTTGCTAGAAGAGCGTTCCGTTGGGTTGCCATGTTGGTGACAAACTCGTTGGCACACTAATGACCACTTTAACAGAAAATCTGATAAAAATTCATTCATTACATTCTTTCTCTAATATTCGTTAATAGAAGTTTCTTTCTGTGCATTTTCATTATAGCGCAGCAAACGAAGCTCATTGACATTTAATGCGTTCCCGACAAGGTTGGATTTTCTTATTTTCAGCATAGTGAGTTCTGAATCGCTGTTTAAAATCAGACGTAAACAAAGAAATAAATCGCATATGCATATCACAGCTCTTGTTTTTAGCGCATACGCAGTTTCAGGTTTTCGCAAACGTTCGGATAAGCGCAAAAATTGTAGTTTGTAGCGAATTGTAGTAGGGTAACAGGGTACTTATATATTATACCGTTTTCACCAACGATCACCAACGAATTAGAAACTTTTTGGTGACGGATTTAAATTTGGCGATAAAGAACAATGGATTACAACATATCCGGATTGCCATAACTTACTATTTATAAACAAATTGGCAATGACTTCAAATTTGGCGATAAAGATCAACGGATTACACCATTGCCAGATTGCCATAATTGGCGGTTTAGCAACTCATTGGCGATGACTTCAAATTTGGTGATAAGGTTGGACGGTATAATACGTAAGTACTGAAAATAGTTATAACTGTATTTATAAAACTCTTTTTTTTTTTTTTTTTTTTTTTTGAAATGACTTCAATACACTAAAACCTTCTCCATTAAATGCTCTACTAAATGATACAAATATCTCCAATATCAGTTAAGTATTTCTCGAGTTTTTCTCTTTTGAACGTTTCGATACTTTCAAGAGACTTAATTTTATACAATGTATATATAATTTTTTCAAGGAATTTCATTTGAGCATATTTTTACTAATGCTACAGGGCTTTTAGTTTGGTTGCAAACAAAATGTCACCATACAAGAAGAAGGCGATGCGCGTTTTCTGTTTATTGAAAACAAAAATTTTTAAACTTATTCAAAAGCTATTCAATTATGAATGTAATAATCGTAATTAAAAATATTAATTAAAAGACAAATAATTAATTATTAATTTAACTATTAATTAAAGGATGGTTAATCAATTTCCAAAGCAACAGATATTAAGTAGGCATGAGTGTGATTTTCTCGGTGAAAAACTTCCAAACAAATAGATGGGTAGAATTTGGCCACTTTCAAGGCTTCTACACTATCCCGATTTCAAACCACTCGATTTCTTTTTCTGAGGATACCTGAAAAACCCAAGATTATGCCACAAAGATTCACTATCTTGAAAAATTTAAAAATCAATCACCGCAGAAACGACTACTGTAACTGCGGAAATGTTTATTGAGAACAAATTTTCTACAAACAGTGCTCATGTTGAAACATAAAAGAATCTTTGAGCTACTAAATAAATTTTATAGGGTCTTTTTCTCTCACACTCGTTCTTATTCTGTATTATTTACAATTATTCTGCATTATTATCTATAAAAAGTACTTTGTCAGCGGAATAGTTTATGGACATTGTTTATTTATAATAGTATATTCCATTGAGAAATGTATATTTTTTATGGTAGATAAATATGAATGTGATAATTTGAAGAGTTCTAATGCCTTATTCAGTTCGAATGAATTATTTAGTTTCAATTATACTTTTTAGGTTTTATTTATTTTCAGTAATAAGGGGCTGAATTAAAGATGCAAGAATTATTGACGATTAATATTTCCGAAACTTGAAATATTTCTTGATTAGTAATATTGGGTTTTTAAAATGGAAGAAATAATTTTATTTTCAACTAGCAATGTTTTTTGTCTCTGTTAATAACGTAAGATAATAATTTCTCTATTCTTTCTCTCTCTCTGTTGAAGTTATAGAGCAAAGCCTTTGCTGATGTAGAGTGATAAAAACTCGAATGTATAACTTCGAAGGATGAAAATGTGCAACTCCAAACAAGGTGTTGTTGTTGTTTTGAAATTTCAATTAAAATTGTAACTAATTACAAATTCGACGAAAATTTTGCTATAACTTCTGCAAATATTATAGTAGAAAAATTGTCTTACGTCTTAAAATTAAAAAAAAAAAAACTACCTCTCCAATGATAACAATTTTTTCATGAAGTTTTTAAAAAAACTTTTTAATTAATTTTGAAAAAATACTTTAAGTGTATTTTATAAGAATATAATTTACTACGAAACTAAAATCCTTTTCATTCTTGCATGTTTTTTTCCCTTATTTCATCCTGGCTTTTTTCTTTCTCTTCGTTGATAGTCGAGATAAGGCTTTTTTCTTTCTTTTATACATTTTATTATAATGTATTGCTTAAATGAAATTTCTCGACTTCTTATAATACAATTAAGGTTTAATTCAATAATCAAGGAAATAAGAAATTATTTTGAAATATGCTTATTTTTAAATATAATTTGCTGCTCTCTACTCTGATGTGGTTGGGTTTATAAAGTTACTAATACTAAATAATACATTGAAAAATCAACAGAACGATGAAAGGCCACTAAAATAGAAAATATCTATAAAAATTGAAGCTTAAAAACATTTGGTTGAAGAAGCCATTATTATCAAATTACAAACAATTGAAAATTATAGCAACCATTAATCCCAGTGTACCAATTGTAAGCAAAAGACATCAAGTAAAGCAAGGATTTCAATTAATTTTTTAACTGAAGTTCCTAAAATAGATATAAAAAATAAGGGTTTAAATTATTGATATTATTACAGAAGAAAGAACTTCAAAAATAAAATACAAAAGTAGCTTAGAATAAAAGAAAGGGTGGCTCTTTAAATGGAATTCAGTATTGTTGCAAACATGCAATTTTGCCTCTCAGCACGAACAGTGTTATCTTAAGACAGACCGTTTTATGATCAGCCCTGTTACGTGCTGAGTGGGTTCCGCGTCAATAATCTCAGAGCTTAACAATAACTTGGCGAACATTTGGTGATGAATGTGCCGACCAAATGGATATTGCTGGAAACTTCAAGAATTTTAACGATCCATCCAATAAAATCTGAGATGGGACCTGATTGGCCTAGGGGTACTCGACACGCCGTCAGGGAGCTAAAAAAGGCCGGCAGTCTCAAGCTGCAAGGCGAATTGAAACGGAAGCTTTGGAGTTCCAGCGTTGCTTGGAGCTTAAGCGAGTGTGCCGAGCTCTGTTGCTTACTTTGGAAGCAGCGTCGTGTGATGTTTGAAGTAGCCAGTCGTATGGTATTAAGTCAGCAGCTAAAGCGAGGAGACATTGAGAATTTCAGCCGTTTGGAGAGACCGTAGAGCGAAGCTCAGAGAATCCCCTCTCGTGCTAGATTCTGTTTGAAATCTTTATATGCTATGGTCGATTACTACTTGTGGTCTACTCTCTGTTGTAGTGTGCGGTTGTGTGTTCGTCTCGGCTGCACATATTTGTCGTCTGTGTATTAGTCGTCTTTGTATCAGTAACTTCGTGTCAAAGAAATCTCGTTGTTGTTTTCTTTTGAGGCCTGCTGATTGTCTTCATACCATACACTCAGTACGAGTGAACCTGGTGTCCCGCAACGGTGCATAGTATAGTAGCAGTAAAGCAATTCTAGTTTACATGTCATTACATCACAATCCAGACACATTAGTAAAGATTATATTGATAATCAGTGGTTTAACTTGGGTGGATCAGACAAGGCACGTGGCCTGTGAGCCTTTTCTCAGGGGGTGCAAAATTAAGAAATGGATTCGTTGTATTTAAGAGAAAATCAAGTCTTTAATATAATCCCATTCCTAATATTTTTAAAAATTGAAAATAGCTAAAACAATGCGACACAACATTGATAAATTGCTTTTTATTTGTCATTTCTATGAAATGGCGTCATCTTCCAATTTGTTTATGATTTCTTATTTATAAATAATTAATCTTGCTCTCAGAAGATTATCGTGCGTGTGTGTTTTTATTCTTTTTCAATTTTAACAATCGTAATATTGTAAACCACGACTTATATTTATTCTTTAATGCTATTATCAGCGCATTCTTACTAACTGTATTTCTCAAAATAGTGTAAATATTAGAATATAATTTTAATATCAATCCGCATTACGTTCAGTGGATTTTACCTCATATACAATAGCTTCCAGTAATATTGAACTTACCGTCAAAATTAAAATCGGTCCAGCTCCGAAACTTTGTTTGCCAGTTAGAAAAATTGAAAATGAAAGTTAAAAAAAAATTATCATTAGAGAGAGAGAGAGAAAGTATAAGTCCCTTAATTTTTTCAAACTGGTTTATACTGGTTAATGATTTAAATTAATTAAGACAAATAATCATTTAGAAAATAATAATGTTCTCACATGATAACTTGAAATTTGGGACCGTAATTTTTTTTATCTTGATCTAATCTTTTGAGCTTGAGATGTACTAAGGCATAAAAAATTTTCCAAGAAATACGCGAATCTTTTTTTTTAATCATACATTATCTCGAAAATACTTTTATTGGTTCTTATTTGTTGTGATTCACTAGCTGTAATGATAAGACACAAAAGAACGATCCTGGTTTGATTGTGCAAGAATTATATCATCTTACAGAATATGTCTAAGGATTGAAAACAATACAGAATTTTTTTTTACATTAATAAAGGTAGAGAAGAACAATTATTATTATTATTATTTACTTGGAAATATTGATAATTGTATCAGAATTAAACAAGGAACTAAATTTTAGATACCATCAATATATTTGATAAAAAAACATATGATTACAGAATCAAAATTTGCATCATTTAAAAGGTTGAAACAGCCTTTTGACGAATTATTTTAGCTTCAATATATCGCAGGATTGTTTCTTAATTTCCCAGTAAAATCCAAACCAAATATTCCAAATCAATTGAGGGTTAAATATATTTTCACTGTAGTGGGAGTGTATCCAAAATCATTTAATAAATAAAGCCGTGTTATTTAATTTTAACTTAACGTACAATTATTTTATAGTTATTTAATATCACTTTGTAACTTATACATTCAAAATAATCCTCGTTTTTTTCAATGTAATTTAACTGTCATTTCATGCGAATAAATTAAGAGATATTTATAATTTGAAAGTATCAACTAATTTGTTCAACGTAATTAAAAACAAAATGTTTACAATTTAATATTATTTCGTTATTCGTAACCGAAATTAAAAATAAAATGTTTAGAATTTAATATTATTTTGTTATTCGTAATCATAATTAAAAACAAAATGTTTAGAATTTAATACTATTTCGTGATTCGTAACCGTAATAAAAAACAAAATGTTTGCAATTTAATATTATTTCGTTATTCGTAACCGAAATTAAAAATAAAATGTTTAGAATTTAATATTATTTTGTTATTCGTAACCGTAATAAAAAACAAAATGTTTACAATTTAATATTATTTCGTTATTCGTAACTGCACTTTTAGAATATTACTATTAACGTCAAAAAAACACCTAACGTGATAAGATTACACTTATCTGATATGCCCAAATCACCTAAGATTTTCTGAAGAATACAATAATTAATGAAGCATTTTTTTACGTTAATAGATTGCAAATGTGACAGAAATATCAGCTTAAAAAAAACAATCGAGTACGCGCATCGATGCAGCTGTTACTGCGCGAAGCAATCTCCGATCACCGCAAATGACATCATCCTACACTACCGCCATCTGCCGCCGGCGTTCGTTACTACTTCCCCATCCAGATGATGACTGCAATATTTACACCCCCACTGCTCTTGTGGTTCTGCTCTTCGATCCGCTGAAACGATCCGCAATACCGTTTCCTCCTCATCTCGTGTTTCTCGTTTTTTTTTCTCTACTATTTTGGTATTTTTTTTCTTTCTCTACTGTTTTTCTCTCCTGTTTGCTGTGCACGGAAATGAATATATTTAGGTGAAGATTGGTTTTGCATCTTGGGATCTGAAAAATTGGTTGAGAAAATATTTTGATCATTGCTGGAAGTGAATTTATCAAGATATCGCTTTGGATAAAATCTTTACTTCAAAGGTAAGGTACCATTTTAAATTTGTGAGTAAAATGAATTGCTATTATTAATAAGAGAACGAATTATTCCAAGAATTTTTTAGACGAATGTTTTTTTAAGAATGTAAGGTGGTTGAGAAAAAAATGTAAACAACGGTATGGGAAAGTTCAATGTCGATTCGGTAATAAGTGGGTCCTATTACATGGTTGAAAGCGCATGCGTAACTACATGCGATTAAGTGTTTTAATTTCATTTAATTTCTTAAAATGGTACATCTGTAATAGTAAGTACATTCTATCATAATACATTTTTCAGAATGTCATACGAATTTAAATATAATTATAAGCAGTTGAATATTAGAGACGAAATCTTTTCTTGAAGCAAACGATTTTTTTAACTCTATAATATTTTTTATTTATTTATTAAATATTTTCAGCTACAATTATATATCGTTTTGTTGAATTTTCTAATTTCAAATAAAGATGTAAGGAAATAATTATTTTTATAACTTATTATAGAGCTTTCCGTATTTGTACTACTTTTAATTACCATGAGAACATACAAGAAGTTAAAAAATTCATACATTTCAAATCCATAAAATCTATCTTCATCTGGCTTTAATAGTCAGTTTTTAAAATATGAACCTTTAAATCTGCAAATAATGTTAATGCAATCTTAATAAAAATAATATAACATTGCTTAGTTGTTAATTTTTTTTTACATCACGAACAAAATTCAAACATAATTTTTTTTATAAAGCAAAGAATAGAAAAAGGATCCAGATGAAGAAACAATTATCCGCAAAACAGGAAATAACTTTCATTGGATTTTCCTGTTTAAGACGAAAGTAATTTATTTTCAAATAATTTCTGGAAAAGGATAAATATCATTTTATATTTTAGGTTAGAAAAAAAATTGAACGAGATTCTTCATATAATCCGGAATATGATATCATAAAATTTTACTTTTAATTTGTCCATCGTTTTTTTTTCTTCTTATCTTTAAAATTTATTATTGTTTATATAGCAGGAGCATTATATGTAAACAAAAAATATTGAAAATGGACTCTTTGTACTTGAGAGTAAATACATTAACGAAAACAATAATAAGTACCATTTTTTTAAAAAAACTGCTTTAAAACATTTTTAAATTGAAAAAAAAGAGTATGGTTATAAAGTAGGTTCTATTGAAAGACCTATTTTGTTTATAAATTTTAAATAGGAGCAATAACGGACTTTTTGAAGTTTTGTGGTAACATTTAAAATTTGGATATTTTTTACAATATAATTAAAAATTTAAAGATTTTTTTAAATAACCGTATACTATCTAAGAAGTAACGCCAATCATATTTGTAGCTCGAGATTAAATTATCTTCTCTGTGTAGCGTTTTGAACGTGCTTTTCTTCAAGAATGTGGCGTTTTAAAGAATTTATTCCAACTTATAAACATTATAATGATTTTTATAAATAGGTTAAGGACAAGGAAAATAAGGATGGAATGAAAAATTAGTTTTATTTTTCATTTAGTTAAAAATTCCGTATTGACTTATTGAATGGTTTAAACAAATTTTGTAACTTTTTTTTTCTTAATTGTTTAAGTACTTAAATAAGTGTAAGAAACTGCTATTTTTGGGTAACACAGTCTGACGATTATTGATGATGTAGGCATGTAGTTTAAATTATTAGCTCATTAGCAATCACTGGAAATTAGCTGTTTCGCAAACAATATTAATAATATTTAATTTCTGATAAATCTTTTATAACTGCAAATTTACTATCCCACTAAATCGTCTGATATTAGCCCATATAATTTTAATAATCTTATTTAAGTTCTATTTATTGTGTATATGAACCTTCTTAGACAATTCATTTACGCCATCGTGCTAATAAAAATATAAATATCCGGTTCATCTGTCTTCTAAATTGCTTGGTATTTTTGATTTCACTTTTTTATTTTTCAACTATACAGATATTTATCAAACTTAAAAAGCTTTCAGCAATAAATGAAAACCACGTGATGAAATATTTGATGAAACATTAAAAAAGATTTGAATTTCTGGCCAATAATGTAATTCGTTGCTGGAAATTAGACAAAAAAAAATTTCAAAAAATTACTAAAACTTAGCAACAATTTGCATGAGATTTATATTAAAGTCACTAATACACATTTTTTTTAAAATTTTGGATTGCTGTAAACTTAAATTTTGTTCAATAATATTTTCGGAAGTCATCATTGATAAACGTTAAAATTCAGCCTAGATTTTAATTAATTTTTAATTAAAATTGTTATTAAAGTTTCAAAAAAATCTGATACACATCCCCGTGCACCGAAATATATATATGTAGTGAATGTAAATCAAACGGTTTGGTCTGTAAAACGCCAACACACACACACACACACGCACACACACACATTTATTGTTATTATTAACAGCGATGAAATATATATATATATAGGAGGTAGTATAAGTATCGAAATAGAGATTTCAAAAAATATAAAGATTTTATTGACCAGGTAAAAGTTTTTTAAAAATTAACAATCGCTGTTAATAACATTATATTTCTACTTCTTCTTTAAGTATTGGCAAGCACAAAATAATTTAGGAAGGCTATGTGTTTAAAATACAGGAAAAATTTATAAATCTAAAATGTAAATCGATGAAGGGTTTAATTTCATCTGATATAACTCTGGTGAATGGAATTTCTTTATTTTCTTCATTTTCTCTACACTGCTTTTTTTAAACCTAAATTATATCATAATTATTCCTGCCATTAAGTAATAAGTCCAAGTACACAGTTACTTTATTGCCAGATCACCCGATAATTTTCTTAGGAATTATTAATGATATTAATATTAGTTTTTGTATAGTCCAAGTAGAATGAGAATTTTAAACTATTAAAATTATTTCTTCGGTAAATTCTAACCGGCTTTAATTCCTAACTCACAAAATTTAAAATCCTCGAATGTAGATTCAACGATATTACAAAGTATCGGATTAAAAAATCGAATCCATCAAAACATTAATTTTTGAAATAGATGAACGAAAAAGAATCAATAGAAAAATAAAAAAAAAAGAATCAAATGAAGGAATATGATAGGTGAGAAACATAAACAAAAAATGAGTGTGATCAATTATGCGTAATGACTCATTTATTATTAAAAACATTTATTATCGCTGAAAGTGAGAAAGTAAGCCTATCAGAAAGATTGAAATCCATAAGTCAATACTTCTCACAATCACCAACCGATTCTGAGTCATCAGTTACCGAAAGATGAAACAATTGCTTAGATAAACAACGCAATGAAGCAGCTGTAATCAAAATCTAATGTTAAAGCAAAATTTTCTTTTCACCAAAGAATTCATAGAGATTTATAAAAAAAATTATTAAATACATTTTTTTATATTCATAATGTTATATATTTATTTAGACGACTTGGTTTTGTTCCATTTATTGATTTGAAATCATATTGGCAAGTGAATTTCAACCAAGTGGAGTTTTCAATATATGACTTTTTGTATTATTAATGATATATTCAGACTGTGACGATCCAATGGTAAAGTCTCAACTTTAGAACAAGATAGTTCTATTTTCAAATCCAACTACATACCAGAGACGGCTGAAGTTTTCTAGGAGCCTTTAGAAGTCTTGGGATTTTCTTTTTTCTTATCATAACCTCCTAAACTAAATAATTTTTATTAATGTTAATATAATTCCTATATAGCAATTTTTTGTAGCACATTTTGACATACTGAAATAACAAGGCTTTTCATCATGAATTGTTTTCAGTATGGTACTTTCACTATCTCACGAATAAAACAAGTAATATAAAAAATTAAGTCAATTCCTATTAAGGTCAACAAAGAAAATTTTTATTTTGTTGTTGTTGTTGTTACTTATAACACTTGCCATGGACAAGCCCCCCCCCCCACAGATACAGCGGCAGATTTAAGCCGAAAGGAGCGTCTCTTGTTTTTGAAGTAGCGCCAAAGAAGGCCAAAAGTACGACTAGCTACACACTCACCACACATTTGCTTGCACAGCCCCTTTTTACAGGGGGGCACAGTCACACATCTCACAGATAGAACACAGAAGAACAACCATGCCGAAACCGGGACTCCAGAACATGAGGAAGACGCGCTACTACTGTGCCAGAAAGCGGAAAATTTTTATTTTAGTTACATTTTATTAAATTATTACAATTTTTGTTGTTGTTCCGCTTTACAATGGAAGGAGGGGTGAAGTAGCTTCTGAGGGTATGGACCCCTGAGTACCCAAGGAAAAAAGTCTGACTTCTTGCTCCCATAAGTCACAAACCCTTTTTACGGAGCGGACTTCATTCATGCATTTCATTCATAGATTCACTAGATCGTAATTTAGATCTGAAACAGAAAACGATCACCTCTAACCCAGTACCCCCAGAGATATTACTGTCGAAATGGAGGACTTTGTGACCACGACAGACTTAGCATCCTCCACACACTAGGAATCGTCGACTGGCAGGTTCAAACTCGCAGCTCAAGGGATGCGAATCCAACGTTCAACCAACCAGGCTATTCCGGCCTGATAATTACACTTACTATAAATAATTAATCAAAAAATTATACTAGCGTTGAATTTTCAACGCCAATTGATTCACCGCCAATTGAAGCAAAGCAAAATGCGTGAATTTTCTACGCCAGTTGAGGTAACGCAATACAGATTAGAAGTTTTTAATTTCCTTTGTTCTGTATTATTTTAATTCGAAAGCGTTTCAAAAGGAATCCAAAAAATCGATTAATTAACAATGTTTTATTTTAAATGAATCAAACATTAAGAAAATAAACAGAATCGTTTGAAATATTCGGCCGAAAAAATGTTAAGCCTAACCCCATTGGCATGAGGGGGGGGTAAACAGACTGAATTTGTTACTTATTTGGAGGCGGGGAAATAAAGATTTTTAGCGAGAAATTTGATTTTTAAATAATTAAAATTAATGAATTTATATTTGAACATGTCAAATGTCATCCACTACAAGTTTTAAAAAATTTACTTGAACTTGATTGTATGAATAAAATGTATTTTATTAACGATTCAAAATTTGAACAAGATATATTATATATATCAGGAGAGTGTGAGCTAATAGTTGGAATTGAACAAGTCAAAATTTAAATTTAAAAACAGTTTTAAGCAAAGTAAAAACAATGTATAATATTTTTAATAAAATCTATATTATATTTAATCAAAGTATCTACCATTTTTTAAAACTATAAAAAAATATATTTTAGAGATATAATATAAAATAATTTAAAATTTCTTGTATATAATTCATAGGGAATATTGTTAAAATAATATTCCAACATTTAAACGTTGCATAATTTTAATTTGAACATGTTTGAATACACTCTCTTTTAAAATAATTAAATGATTTTGAAAATAACAATGCTCATGCTCATATAAGTTTTATGTTGAAACAAATTTCTGATGGATTTTAAGAACCAGAGTACTTATAAAAATTAAGTAAATACTAGTTTAAAGTTCGAATTCAAACGAAAATCACTAATGTTCTAAAAAATAAATGTATTCTTATCTCTTCAAAGTTTAATCGCATATTGGAATTTGAAATAAGAAGGAATTAAAAAATATAATTGTAGGCACTCAAAAAAGCAGGCTCTTAAACGTGAGGTTTATTTACAAAATTTATCTATATCTTGCATAATTTAGAGCGGAAAACATTTGATATTCTTGTCAAGAAGAGCTTCTCTATAACTTTAAACATAAATGTTTGTGTAGAATAACGTTTACTTTGCACTTTTTATCTAATAACCATTTATCATTACTTATCTGAGGTATTTTGTTACAAAAAAAAATCATTTATTTTTCAGTTGTTTGCCGGTGTGTGTTTTCTACATTTACATCATTAAAGAGCAGACGATTTTTTTAAAGAAACTGCTATTCATTTTTTATCGATTATAAAAGGAAAAAAAAAACATCTGAAGATAATTATCACTAGAAACAATTTTAATGGGCTGGAGAACATTAATATTTAGTGCTTAATTCTGGAAAACAATTTGATTAAAAATTATATTTGATGATTGAAAAACAAAGCAAAACAAAAATTTCGCTTCTGACAATATTGATATAGAAATAAGAGTTTAAACACAACAATTTTTAAACAAAACATAAACAATAATGAAATAAATATATTAAGATAAAACAGTTAAATCATTTTTAACCAGCAAAAGTAGTTTCTTCAAAACTTTCTCGCACAATCTCTAACAAATGTGTCATGCCAAAGAATGCCTTACATGGAACAGGCATGCAATAATTACGTAATATTATTTTTTGATTCGAATTTAGCATTTTTACTGAATTTTTTGGTCATTCTTGGAGAGTTTTTTTAATGTTCAGTTCCTGGCATGCTTTAATAATATTAAAAACCCGAATTTGTGTTTAAAATAAAAAATTAAAATAAAAAATTTGGCACAAAGGTGCACTCACAATCAAAGATTCCCATACCAAATTCGATACCTTTAAGCTACTGAATTTTTGAATTATCAAATTAACCAATTTCTGAAAGTTATAGACGGGTGAGACAATCAATACATAGTTGGATTTGGCTCTAAGTTTGACTGGTTATAACAATATGAATGATGAATATGTGTTTGGAATTTCATCCATCTAGTTTTATTCGTTTAGTAATTATCATGATAATTTATATTTATATTCGAACAGCCGGACAGGCGGACTTAATGTGAATAGATTTGAAGCAACATTTTGTAGAAATCTGAATATTTAATGTTAAGTCCATGTACAAAATTTCTGCCTGATAGATTAGAAATTTTTGAGTTATCTTTGTCACAGACTGACGGACAGACAAATGATTATTTTCTTTAAAACATGTTTTTCGGGCTCATGAACGTCTAAACGTTGTGATTTGTCAAAACCTCGAGTTCTAATTTTTTTTTTACTTTACTATACTTTCTCTATACTTCAAGAAATACTTTACTACTAAAATTTACTATTATTTACTATACTTTCTCTATGCTTCAAGAAATTTAAAATGTCGGTAATGAGAACGTAAAAAGCCAGTTGTAATTACTTCCAATTAGGCGTTTACGTTTTTATCGCTATATACGCTAAGAAATGAAATGTTTCCACGTGCTATTAAATTTATTTTAAAACGCTGATGAAACTCGAAATAATCAAAACATTTAAAAATCATAAACAAAATAAAAATAACGATATCAGAAATACAGAGTTCTAATCGATTTGGGACGATAGAGGATTTCCCTTTTCATATGACTACCTGGAAATCTGACCTTGATGCTCTTGAAAAAGTACAACAGAAATGCTCGAAATGAAAGAAAATCTACCAAAAGTATTTTAAAATTTATGTTTTTTTTCAATTTTCATCCTATGTTGGCTTATTAAGATTTAATGTATACTCCTAGTTATGAAATTTTAATTTCATTTACGGCTTGTTTCGTAAAAGTTAGGAAATGAAGCTTCATTTCTAGATTCTTAGAAGTGGTCTTCTATGACAGTTTCTGTCACGTGGTAAAGCTCATACAAGGTTCTTTTGATCAAAAGATCAAAAGAACTTTAAAACTGCTTACATGCATTAAAAAAATATTCATACAGACGTTATGCATACTGAAATTTGAAAAAATAGACAGCTAATTCGTATAATATTATCCACCAAGCTAGGAAATAGTAGATTCATCTTTAGTAACCAAAGAAAAACTTGTAATCATGAATAACTAATGATGGCAAAGTAATATCAAGTTTGTGAGATATCATTGCATATAATATTTCACTTTTAAATCTCATGTCAAAATTTAATTGGCTGTAACAATAGTGTTCAGTTTTTTTCACGTAACATTCATTACAATAAATTTCTAATGTAATATATATTTACATATAATTAAACTAATATATTTCATATTTTACATTTGCTCACAAAGAAGTTTTTGCATCACTTCTTAACTACATCAATTAAGCAAAATCAACTCGAGTATTATTCATTATTTTATGTTTAAACCTGAAATGCGAAATGCTGCTCTATCATTTATGCACAAATTAATCGCATTGGTTTTAAAACCGTCATTGATGATTATAAAAATTCCCTTGGCTGTATTTTTTATGTTGTTATTTATTTATTTTTAGTTAAAATAACAGCAAGATGTTGCGCATAATTAAAATAAAAATTCTGAAACTCTATAAATATTATACTAAACTGTAACGGTAATCTTTATTTAAAATATAAAAATATGTATTCTATAAATATAAAAATCAGGTACTTGAGTTAAAACATTAGTTTAACATCCAAAGTATATTTGTTTTTATCAAATTGCTTATTTTTTTCCCATTTGAAATTCATTTTACATTACTTCATTTTTAGAGTCTTGTCGTGATTGATGTTGAAAATGTGTTAATATTTTTATTTATTTATTTTATAATGGCAACGTTATTTAAGAAATATTTTTAGCTGTCTCTTTTGCAGATGGCAACTTGTAGTTCAATCCCAAGATGGAATAAACCAAGTTGAAAGTATTTTCCGGTGAGATATCGTTTTTTTAATGCAGAAAACGAAAGAAAACGGTGTTTTTCTTAAGCAGTTAGTTTTTCTTATAATGTTTCAAATATTTACATGTTAATTAGCTCACGCACTATCGTTTATACCGCGTAGTTTGTGGATAAATGAAATCATTACACTTGATAAATCTGGAGCAATTCCTAATTGCATGTTGCAAGATAAAAAAAAGCAAGGAGAACAATAAAACACAAATTAAAATGTAATAAATAATTCAGAGAAAAAAAATTAATAAGCTCTTAGTTGCACTAAATGTCTCTTAAAGTTTTGTTTGGAATGTTGAAAGAATAATAATCCGCATGATTTTATTTAGATCGAGTTATATGAGATAGTTTACAGGTCCAATTGATATTGAGATCGAAGAAGAGAGCCCATTGGAAAGAAAAAAATTGTTTGCAAAATAGGACTTAGTTTGCCTTATAAATCATTGCAGTTAATCGCATACGAGTAAATGAAAATGTATTGGTAGTTAACAACTTCATCATACAAAAAATATATAAAGATTAAAATGAAATCTGCTATGCATATTTTAATGAATCGTGCCAGAACATCCTTTTTTGAACGGCCAAACACCACGTGCTCGTGCAAGTTAAATTATATTTTTAATCATTTTAATGGTTTCATCGAATGAGTCACTTTAGTATTACAAACGATCCAAAAAAAATTTTCTCGCATTTATTGTTTAAAAAAAATATCACACTTCCTGTTTATTTCGTTTCAATCACGTGCTCAAAATGACTTTTTTTCTACGTTTTATTTGCTGTAGTCATTAATTTTTTTAAAATCAGAGATTTTGTAAATACAATGGTAACACGTATTAAAAGCTGTTTTTTGAGATGCTCATGCAGAAAAAAAATGTTTATTTCTTTGTATACGGATTTTTGTTGACGTCAAAAACCTCATTCCAAAAACAACATCATGTTCTGATATGATAATAAAGATAACATTTAAATAACATAACATTTAACATTTACATAGAGTTATAGTTTCGAGGCGTATAGGACATCTAAAAGACTGTAATTAACCTCTACATATCCTATCCTTTTTTCTTTATGCCAGAGAAAGCCTTTATGGATTTATTAGACTTTAAACTTAAAAAATAGAATGTTTCCAGTTAGCAAGAACTTTTTTTCTCATTTGCATTTGTTAGGAAAATAACTATCATAAATATGCATGAAATGTGACTTTAAAATCTAATATAAAACTTAATTTAGCCCATATTAATATAATTCAAAAATGTGCTCTTATTTCCTGATCCTAATCGGACTGATTTGTTTGATTATTTTAAGCACACGCTCTAAAAAATTAATGATTTCTGCATTTTCTGAAACCACGAAGGAAGGGATAAAATTCTCCAATGGTTACTTACAACGATCTTTCAAAAATTCCTAAAATTCCCTTTTCTAAATCGAAATAATTAAAGAAATCCCTATCAAAATCTCACAGTAACTGAAAAGAAATTTTTCAATTTCTCTTATATCGCGACGTAAGCTCACTCAGGTTAATCCTGACTTCCCTCCTGTATAAATTGTGCGCTCCAGGGAGAAATAAATCGATGTTAAAATTTTCAAAAATTTCGTATATTCGGCCACATGTCAGAAAATTTTTGTTTGCATACATATATTCGTTATCATCAAATTTTCATTTAAAGCATGGAGTATTTATTACATTGACTCTTAAGAATTATTTTCATTACGGATTTTCAAACTAATTGTTGAAGGGTTCTTTCTTCAGTTGTTGACTTGTCCAAGCTTGCCAAATATTTTAATACTTTACTTAAGAGCAGTTATTTAACTGAAAATATCTTTGATAAATTTTTCAAATTCGTGCAGAATTCTCTATACAAAAAAATTATTTCTGAAGTAACATCAGGTGACGAAGATGATCAAGGAAATTCTTCCCACAAAACTTAATTTTTAATTTTTTTTAATTTTAATTTAATTTTATTATTATTTGCCATTTTGGCTATGCAGATATGGAAGCATCTCATTTATTTTCAACTCTAACCTGACGAAATGGCGAATGTCTCGAAATTGCTCTTTTTTAAATCTCTATTTCGTTTTATGTTATTGAAAAGTTACTTTAGTGAAATAAATAAGCAAAATTTAAAAGTATGGCATGTAATGGTAAATTTCGTTGTTTTCAACAAATTTCGGGTTATTAAATTCTTATTAAAACAATAATCAGCAAAGGAATTTTTCGTGATGAATTGATTTTTAAATCGGTTGCCAAAGCCGTGACTTTGCAATTAAATAATCGATTCATTAACAAAAATTATTTACTGATAATTCAATAAAATATTTATCTGTCTTGATTCCAGTCGTTAACGGAGGTATTCTTTCTTCTATTTCACGACTTTTTACCACAAACAGAAGTCCATGGTATGGTCCGGATGTTAATTTGAAACACTTCAAAAATGCGAAACAATTATAAAATGTGTGCTTTCTTTGCTGCAAACCAGTTTATTTCCACCTGCCCTGCGTGACTGACGGTAGACAGCTGCTGCCTCAGCGGCGATATCAATTACAAAAGCGTGGATGAGGGTCGAATTTCACTCTGGAAATGATAAATGAATTGCTATAACGTTGAAAAGGAGCATTCCTGTTATTTTGTAGCCAGTGCATTTTGTTTTAAATGATATGCTCTTTTGCAAGTCTGTTTCAATGTAGGAACTAACTGAAATGACTTACTGATTAATATATATAAACAATTTAGAGTCTAAAAATCTATATGTGCCAATATCTTCGGTATAAATTACTTTGGTACACATTTTATATAATAATTACTTTTGGTTTTACATTTTATATAATAATTACTATTATAAATTACTTTTGGTATTTCGGGTACACATTTTGTCATTCGTTTGTCTTGGGTACAAAGAGACAGACATGTATTTAGAATACATTTCTTAATCGAATAATTTATTTATATAATATTTACTTTGTTATTTATTATCATGTCAGTATCATCATGTTGTTTTATCATGTCAGAACATGATGTTGTTTTGGAGATGAGGTTTATGGCGTCAACAAAAATCTGAAGGCGAAAAAATAAAAATTTTACTATCTGCACGAGCATCTAAAAAAATCAGCTTTTAATAAAGTGTTGCAATTTGCATTAACAAAAGCTCTGATTAAAAAAAGCAAGTTAATGACTACAGCAAATAAAATCTACAAAAATGTCATTTAAGACAAGTGATTATATGAAATTAAATAAATAGGAAATGCGATTTTTTTAAAACAATAAATGAGGGACAAAGTTTTTTTTGTATAGTTTTCAATACTAAAGTGACTCCTTTAATGAAACCATTAAAATGAATAAAAATGTAATTTAACTCGCTCGAACACTTGGTGTTTGGCCGTTCAAGAAATGATGTTCTGACAGGATTCATTGAAATAGGCATAACAGATTTCATTTTGATCTTTTATAATTGAAAAAAATCTGACCCTTTCTAAATTTTCCAAATAGAAAAATTGAATTTTTAAAAATTTATCCTTTGTGATTAAATGCTTAAAAATCATAATTGATAAAAGTATTTAACATTTGGTGTTATTTATCAAAAAAGAATTTTTTGGAGTGATATTTTGTAAATGGAAAGATACCTAACATGTAACTTAACTTAACTTGGGTATGAGCAGTGTTGTATTCAAAGTTGCAAAAACAACTCCAAATAAAGATAAGTAACTTTTTAAAGCTAGCAACGCATCCGAGTATATGCCAAGTAAACAACTTTAGAAGAATCGTTTTTATTTCGATTTTTCATTTCACTTTACATTCCTAATATGTAAAATATCAACGTTTTATGTTTATTCTCTTCGTTAGAAATGAAGTAATTTTACTTCTCTTGGTTTTATTATTAAGTAATTTTATATCATTTATGTTTTATTAATAACTAAATGTATTAATAATCTTATTTTAATAATTTTATATCGCTCAATATCTTATCTCTTACGTTTAGTTCTATTTCATTTAATGCGACATTTTGATATTTATCCTTAATAATAAAAAGACGCATCAACATTTAAAAAAAAAGAATACATGGGAATTTTTGTTAAAAAATACAAGCATATAATCCTTCGATTTATTTAAAGAACAAATTACAATCATTTTTTACAATAAACAAAATTAGAGAATGTGAGTTCAAGATCTTCTAGGTTATGTTTTTTTTTTTTCGTGCGCCATTAAAAATTCATATGCTTTGAACCTTTTATTTCGTTGTTTTAAGTTTTGAGAAATAATTTATTTGATTTGAATATTAAAAGAAATGCATGATTATCTCTGTATACAAATAAAATTTATTCTATATTTATTACAAGAATTCCTTTCTTCGTTTTAATCATAAGCAATTTACTTAACAACGGCTTACTTAATTGATGAATAAATTAATTGTTGAAATTTTTAGAATTTTATTTATTAATTTTTCTTTATTTTTCCTGCATTCTTTATATTCATCTTGGTCATATGAATAAATAAGCAAAATGCTGAGAATAAATTTTCTTTGAGTACTCTAAAGAACGAAAAGAAACCTAATATTTTATTTTGTATCTCATTTTAATATCTCAAAATATTGTACTATTTTCGAATAAAATTTTTACTATATGGCATCAAGATACTATCTCTTGAAATTAAAGTTCAGTTGTGATACTTCCAGCCTTTTCATGCCATTCCAATGGCTAAGAAAAATTAATTTTTGTTTGTTATTGAAAATTATAAGAAAATGCGTTATGTTTGAATGCATAATTTTTTCTTAATATAATGGAATCCACTTGCGTAGCAAACCAATCACAAGATATTTATAATTGATAATATTATCTAACTTATCTGCAGGTTGTCCCTGACTGTACTATTACAATATGCGCAATAAATTCGGAAATCAAATGGTCACGACCTTTTAACATGTTTAATGTTACTGTTATTTAACTTTGTAAATGATATTTTCTCGGGATTTGACTAATAAATTTCTAAAAATTCCTTAGTCTAGTGTGTTTTTTTATTTCTTCCTTTTTTAAAAAATCTTAATGGTTAATATTGTATCCAAGGAAGAATAGAAAATTATACAACAGATTGATATTTCAAAAAATTCATTTACTATTATTTTGATTTCATAAATCAATATCTGATTTATTTTCAAATATATTATTTCTGCTTCTGAAATTATAAACTATATATTGGCGTCATGCCAAGAACTTATATTAATAAAATTTTCATACCAATTTTATGTTAGATAACCACTGTTTCATTTGTGCCACATAGTTTGAGATGTCAGAATTAGTTAAAAATGAAATAAAATCACAAAAAAATCATAAAATTTCACAAAATATATGTCATTTTGAAATCTTATGAATCCGCATTTCATGGGCGCCGAGATATCGAGTGACTAACTATTTGTGTTCGTACTTTGCAGCGAAAAATGGGGCAAATCATCTATCAAATTATAGAATACTTATTAAATAATAATTTGGAAGAGGCTATGCTGCATTTGAATTTTTCTGTTATATTTAATGAAATCAGCTATATCTTAAAACCTGTAAGATCACTACTTCGCGCTATTTCGTATTTTTTAAGCGAATCCCTTATAATTATTATAAATTTCTAATATTGATATTATTAAGCTTTACTTATACTTATCTATTTTCTATACTAACTGTTGTGGTGAAAGCTTTATAAGCCAGATAACAACTCTCGGGTTGAAATGTCCCTTTTGCTTAATGGTCATGTTATTCGGCTACTAACAGATTGCGAGTTCGGGCCTAGAACTATCAGTATCCACTGCAATGGTGACCCGGACGGGATTTGAACAAGCAACCTTCTGATTTTTTTTTCTTTTCTAAATTTATCTATCTCTCATATTAACTATAAAAGAATCGATGAATAAATGGTATACGCTATTTTGACAAACACGGTTGAAAAATAATTCTGTGAAATTTGGATAGAAGTTATGGCTGTCGGCTTCTTATAGTGGACATCCCTTACATATTATTCTCTATCAAGGTGCTCAAGAAAAGTTGAGGGAACCCCTTTCTCCACCATGTTTTGTGGAATCTTTGTCCTCTGTTGAGAGAAATCCTGAGCTTCACAGGATATATATGGATAACTTTATAACTTCACATGAGTTATTGTTTCATTGGAAACAAAAGGGACTTTATAGCACTGGAACTATTAGATATAACTGGCAAAATGTTCTCTGATATTTTTGAAATCATCAGATAAAACTGAGAGAGGAGAATCTAATACATTGATTGATAAAGAAAACAAAATAACTGCGGTTCTCTTAAATTATAACTGTGTGATTTCATTACTAACAAATTTTGATGTTACAAAAGTGTATAGCATCGTGTGGAAAGAAGCGTAAGGAATGTTAAGAAACCATTTTGTGTTATTTTTGATAACAAATATAAAGACGAAATTGATTTATTCGACAGTAGTAAGAAAAAATATATAATTTCTATTCAAGGAAAAAAATGGTTGGACACTTTCCGTGAATTGTTTTGAAATCGCTCTCATCGCAGCCTGGAAAATATCCAAACTATTTTCATTTAAACGATGTGCAGGATTTATTAACATTTCCCAAGTCAGAAACAATAAGTTACCTTGGTGAAACAATTCTGAGCAGCTACATTAAACAAAGAGGCATGCTGTAGAATAATAATGAATCTCCTAAATTGTGAGCATTTATTACAAAAACAGACCATCGTCAAAGAAGATATCAATTCAAATCTCGCAAGAAAGATCTTAATCTTTTATTAGAACCTATAAAATCTTGCTTGTAAGGTTATCTTTGTAATTTTTATTAATATATTGAACCGTTGTCTTATTTATAGAACAGTCTGAATTTTAAAAACTATTTTTAAATATTTACATTTTTTTTTGTTTCATATGTGTACATTCTACGCATTGATCATGCCTTTAAAAATTTACATTTTTTTCTATGGTGTTTCGTATGTATGATCCAATATGGGTTAACTGAATTTATTTATGGGTTAACTGTAATATTCCCTTTACATTTAAGATATGAAATATCTTAAATGCAATCTGAAGAAAAGAAAGAGTTTAATAGTTATAAAGATGAATACTAATTTACACGAATAATACTGGTTTATTCTTTTATGCGTATCATAAACAAAAATATTTCTTTTTATATCATTACTAATCAAGTTATTTACCTTATAATTACTTCTCTCTTAATAATTGTATTAATTCAGTGCATAATCATGCAGATATAAGTCAGTTAACCATGCAGCTTGGATACAAAAGATATATATATGTATATGAGTTAAAATAGATATTTTTCTTAAGGATTTGCTGCATTATCTAATTATGCTAGTTCAAAAGAAATGTACGTAATATTAGATAACATCAAAAAGGGTTTATTTTCATAAATAAAAGGGAATAAGCAAACAAATATTATAAAAATCATAAATTAGAAAGTTATTTAACCACTTGACATACGAATTTATTTAACTTTCTAATTAGATAGCTCATCCTATTTTGGTAATTTATTGTTACTTTGATTTTAAAAAATAATAAATAGAGCATTTGGGATACCAAATTGTTTCATATTGATTTTTTCGTATTTGAATATTTAATTCTGTGGCTTAATTGCAGACTTGAAAATAAAAATTCAGTAATTCGATGCGCGTGTCAGAAACGTCATTGTATGCGAAGTGGTTAATATGGTAAGATTTACAGACCGGCATATTATCTGTGAATTGCATCATGGGACATTCATGGTTAAAAATCATTCAAATCTCCCTACAGAACAGATCTTTAGACATAAAACTTACACAATGTTATGTTATTTGGAGAATAGAAATTGTTGATTCGTTACATTTACAATTATTTAGAAGAGATATTTACACCTTTCCAAAAAATGAACGAAAAAATTGCTTTTATTAATTTTATGAATGACAATATTCTTGATAATGAATTCCAAATGCAGTTTTGCATTGTTTTGTTTGTCTGTTTTTTTCGAAAAAATTTAATTGTCTTTTGGAATTTTGTCTCATAAATAATCTCTGAATTTCTAAAAATGTTTTTCAACAATACAGTTTCTAACCAAAAAAAATTGTAACTTTAATTCCAAAATCTAAAAACAAATAAATAAAATATACATTAATTAATGCTGCAAAAAGTTTTAAATAATTTTTTTAGAAAGATTGACATGCGCAAAATAATTAATAGAATTTTTATACCGGCAATTATTGCTTAATTTTAAAGATGAACGCACTGCGAAACTTTTCATAATTTCAACATTATTTTATTTATATTATGGCTACATACTTTTTATTATTTAAACACTGTACATTATAAATTTATTAATGCTAAAAGCGGAAATGTCGGATATTTTTTTAAAAAAATGTGTTTAATCAACCTATAAGAACATCACATTTGTTGTCGATATTCGTTCATTTGTAATACTATTGGAAAAAGCAAGCATTCTTTATGTTGAATATATTTTAAAGTATTATTAATTTCATATTTAGCATGAAAAAAATGGAGTTTTATTTTATTTATTTTTTATTTTATTTTATTTTATTTATTTATTTATTTATTTGCTACTTATATCGTCAACCACTTTTAGTTAACCATTTTCTTATTTTGGACAAATAAATTTGTATGAATTCTGAAATCTTACATGTGATAATTTTCCAATTGTAGGGTATCTTCTAATATGCATTAAGCATAAGTAAACATAATATTATATTCATTTATCGAAACTGAAATACATCGATATATATTTTGTGTAGATCCTAAAATTTGAAAAATACCAGAATTTCGTTTTTGTTTTCATCATTAACTAACAGCCATGATATTTTTTTTAAAAATACAAATTCACAAATATATCATATCAAAAATGGCTTAAATAATATTTTTTACTGAAAAATTATGTTCAAATCTTAGAAAA
>JAOUZG010019144.1:4168694-4187095 GCA_026289955.1 Argiope argentata
TATATATATATATATATATATATATATATATATATATATATATATACCTTCACGTTTTAGAGTTATATTTACATACACGAGAATACACAAATCAAGACGATCAACTCTTTAATTGGTTCACAAAAGTTTTAACAATCTAAATTTTAGATTCCAACCTTATATACCAAATTTGTCTGTCTGGCTCTTTGCGTTCTGTAGTTACCATTTTCACTTCAACAGATAGACAGACAGGCTTCTTCAGGATGTATTTTATTCAAAATTTTATAGATACTGTATAAATATTGTATAAAGTTTATAAAAACGAATTTCATTCGTCTAACTCCAAATATTAATAGGTTATCGTATTCACAATTGAAACATGAGAATAGAGATAATGTACAAAAAAATGTGAGGATTTTTTTAGACTCAGTAAAAATTTCGTCAAAACTTCTTCATATATTTTTTTTCATTATTGATTATAATAACACCTGTTTGTATACTTAGTATATAAGAAAATAAAAAAAGATATAAATTTAAGTGTAAATTATTGTATGTGTGAATTTACCAACTATTATACTTACTTCAAATTTAATGCAATAATATGTCGCATTATGTTTTTTTAATCAAATAAGAGTATCAAATTTATCCTCATTCTTAAATAAATAGCTTACTTCAATCTTAATAAAGTAGTATACTACATTATGTTCTGTATCAAACGATAGGATAAAATTTAATTCCATTTTTAAAGAAATAATTTACTTCACATTAATACAGAAATATGTTACATCATGTTCTTTATCAAATCAGAGAATAAAGTTCATCCACATTCTTAAGTAAATAGTTTACTTCATGCTTAATAAAGTAGTATGCTACGTTATGTTCTTTATCAAACGATAGGCTATAATTTATTTTAAATTTTTAAACAAATAATTTACTTCATTTTAATGCAGAAGTATACCACATTATGTTCTTTATCAAATCAGAGATTAAATTCATCCACATTCTTAAGAAAATAGCTTACTTCATGCTTAATAAAGTAGTATATTCCATTATGTTCCTTATCAAACGATAAGATAATAATATTTAACCTCATTTTTGAATAAATAATTTACTTCACTTTAACACAGTAGTATGTACCATTATGTTTATCAAATGAGAGAATAAAATTCATCCACATTCTTAAGTAAATAGCTTACTTGATGCTTAATAAAGTAGTATGTTGCTTTATGTTATTTATCAAACGATTAGATAAAATTTAATTTCATTTTTAAACAAATGATTTACTTCATTTTAATACAGTAGTATGCTACATCATGTTTATCAAATGAGAGAATAAAGTTCATCCGCATTCTTAAGCAAATAGCTTACTTCATACTTAATAAAGTAGTAAGTTGCGTTATGTTCTTTATCAAACGATAAGGTAAAATTTCATTTCATTTTTGAATAAATAATTTACTTTATTTTAATACAGTAGTATGTTACACTGTATTTATCAAATGAGAGAATAAAATTCATCCTCAATGATAAATAAACAAGCAGAACTGTTTCCGTTTGCATTTTTTTTACATAAACCCTTATTCATATGACCATTCTAAGTTTGACTTCATCATATAGTAGAGAAAAATCGAGGGCATTTTCGAACTGTTACATATAATTTTCAAAATTTGGTGTATGTCTATAACTTTTATGTCAACATTTTATTTATCGTGTTGTTGGGTTTTATATATCAAAATCACATTCATACAGATGAACATACATCAATAAGTTTTCTCCTTTTCTAAACGTAGTCTATTAATTGCTGGATTTAGTTAGATCTTGAGATTGTTATAAAATTCATCTTTCTAGATAATTCCATTTTCCAGTTGGCAACATATCACATTTTTTTAAAGATAGTATTGTTTTTTAATCAAATATAGAAGATTTTTGATAACGTTGTGTGATGTTTGAAATAAATTTGCCCATCGTAATTTGTTTGTTTTTTTAATTAAAGGAAGAAAAATTAATTTACAAAATTAATTTTTTAAAAAAGAATAAGGAATTAGGACTCAAGGACAAACTACTATTTCTCGTAATTCTACTTTGCACAGGCATCGTTTTTATTCATTTCATATCAATTGCTTTTTCTTAGTATAATTCATATACGAGATAATAAAATTTTTTAGAAGTTCAATAACGTGACCACAAAGAATAAAGCTATCCAATTTTTTTAACACATTTCCTAATCCCACATTCTATTATTATTTATTTGTAAATTCTTTTAGAAAAGATTTTTTTTCTTTCTTAAACTTTCAATGGCTATTTGGAACCTAAAAAGTTTTAAGCGAATAAAATACTGAAGTGATAATTATAATGGGCGCTAGAAAAGAAATAGGAGAGGCTAAATATAGACGAGGCTACAATAAATGTTATCACATTCTTTAGAAAATTCTTAATAAAGACATGAAGCAACAAAAAATGGTTAATGCATCTCATTATATTTGTAAAGGGTGATTAATCTTCTCGACCGTTAAAATTGCTGTTATCAACTCCAAAGCACAAAGAAAATAGAGACCACCTACAGCGACATTCAAGGTTATTAGTCAGAAAAATGTTTCAAAAGCCTTCGTATTTTCGACATGTTTCGAGTGGCACTAAGAATTCTTAACTTGAAAAAATTGAAATATTTGTTTTTTGTTTGAAAAAAATTAGTGCTTAAAAGAATTTTTCCATTTTAAAATACTGTGATTAAGGATATATTGTCAAAGGAATGTTTAAAACTCCAACAACTTGACATCTACTTTTTTAGACAAATTATTTAAAATTAGCCAGAAGTTCAATACTATATTAATGCTATGGGAAATATCTAGAATAAACACATATACAAGTTCATTAGATGCAAAATTATTTCTAACTAGCTTTTACCTTCGACTTCCTACGCATCGAAAGTATACAACTATCCTAAAAACAATTTATTTACATTGCGTGCCGAAAATAAAGCAAAAATCGGAAATCAAGTTTGTATTTTTTTTAATTAAGTCGTCTACTTTATTTATCGTTCGAGATTGAGATAGCTACAACAGTATTATACATATATTTTGCAAACTTTTAATTAAAATGAAAATTGTTGACTATTAATTAAGATACGAGCTAATGTAAAATATTGAATATTTTGATGCAGTGTAATATTTTTAAAAACTTTTTCCATCATACTGTATTAATCAGACGTTTGAGTTATTCATTTCTCCTGGTTTAGCCCATGGCGAGTATTAAATCTAAGAAAAGGACAAATTTTCCATTATATTTAGGCAAATTATTGTAATTGTGAGATAAAAATATCAAGGCATGCACTAAATAAACTCACAGAACATTAGCATGACGGGTATATATGGATTATTCAAGCATTAGAACATCCGACCAAGGCGTACATGTAATGCCTTGATGACAGAAAATGTTGGTTGTAGAGCAAATGATTGTGTCCTCAGAGTAATAGCAGCGTTACAGTTTTTTTTAAACATTTTTATTGAGTGCCCATATTCTAACACCTAAAACTTATTACAATCCCGATAAAAAGCAAAGAGATTGTCAAAATCTTCTTAATCGTTTTGCCTCCTAAAAATTAAAGGATTTTATATTTTAATTTAAATTAACTAATGGAATTTACTATGCCTTGTTTTTATACATGCTATGTTATACTATATTTTACATGTTATTTTATTACTATTTTGCTTTGCACCACTTACTTTAAATCGTTTTTTTTATATTTTTAATAAGAGAAAGAACTTGTTTGGCGCAGTATAGCATATGCATTGGCTCTTGCTTCAGAAAATTCCAAATCAAACTATTCTTCATTGATATTTGAAATGCAATAACGAATTTAAAGAAGCTTTGTAAAATTTCATTTCAAATCTACATACTCTCAAAACTTATTTATTTAAATAAATTTTGTTCTCTTTCGTTAAAATTCAATTGTTTAAAGAATATTCCAAAATTAATGCAAGATTAGAATTTGCTACCAATCGTGCTATAAAGTGTTGGCAACCCTAATTTTAAAAAACCATTTGACAGATAATGTTTTAGGTTCTCTAAAAATGGAGGTTTATACGATAGAACCGCGTGTTTTCATTCTTGAACAATCTTACAAAAATAATGAGTCTTGTGGCCATAGTTCACAAATTTGAGAATCGATCCCCTAGATCGCGCGATTTAACAGCATTTTTTATTGGTTCTCGAAGCATAAACTCCTTTTGTGCCAACTAGTATACCACAAGACTTACAAATGTAAGTCCGTTCACAATTAACAGTAGGATGAATTTCGAAAACAAAAAGACTAAGGCACAAATACAAAGAAAAAAGAAGGGGAAAGCAAATACACAAAAATTGTTCACAAACTAGCAGAAACGTACAGTAGATGATTTAATACAGTTGAAGTATGGTAAAATAAAATAAAACATTCAAAACACAAATACAAAAGAATATACGCAAATATTTCTAGACAAACACACTGAAATAAAGTTTAAATAACACGTTGGGAATCACTATTGATATATATACAAAAGCAAATGTAAGATGATTTATTCTGCACAAATGCAGATAAATGAAGAGGTCAAGCTATATTGTTCTTTAGAAGACAATTCTTGAGTTCACATCTTTCGTGAATAAATTTAGTGCACTCAAATATCAAATGCTTGGCATCCTGGACTGCACCACTGTAGCACAAACACCTATCAGTCTGTGACGAATTAAATCGTTTTAAATATGCTTTAAAGTTTCCGTGCCCAGTCAGAAACTGAATAAGCTTATAGTTTGACACAAAGTAGTTAGCATTTAAACGACTCTGTATGGATGGAAAAAATTCCTTAGTAAGCTTCGCATTAGTAGATGCTTCATATAAAGTATTCCATTCAGATATAACCTTATCTTTAAAGACTTTCTTCAAATATGATTTTGGAATGCTCTCTGTTGTTTGAAATCAAAGGTATATATTGACAAATCCATAAGCACTGGTTATTATAGGGAGAAATTCAATGAAATTCAACCCCATTTACGCAAAATGGTCATGGAAAAGTTAACATAAGAATGTGCATGTACCAGCAAAGCCGTAAAGACCATTTGTCTTATATCCTATTCCATAAATAGCCTTATCCTGTATATTTTATGATTCAATAAAAATATGAGAATTTAAAGAAAAACCGTTGGATTTTATTTAATTTAAATTGTGTTTTAACATGTTCTTTTACAATATAAATCACCATTTTTATTCACTATTAATTATTAGCCGTCAAATGGTTTTTTAACATAGTTATCAACACTTTATTCCACGAATGGTGGCAAATTCAAATGTTGCGTTAATTTCGGGACACCCTCTATATGGATTGATAAAGTTTTGCCTCGTACCATATACGGGAAACATAAATCGAATTCTCAAGAGTAAATTAGCATATATTATGTTATTTTAATTTAACAGCAATTGCATGTTAGAGACTGTTGACCTATTAATTGTTTTCGATACAAAATTACGAGCCAAAAAGACAGGGAGGAAGGAAATCGGAAAACACAAAAGGATGCTACGGTTCCGAAAAAGGAAACAGGTATCCGAAAAATCGCTGCACGGGGAAGAAAATGAGATGCGCATTAATATTGCGATAAAATCTAACGATTATCTGGATCTTTCAAAATGAAACTGAAAATTCCATCTCTTTATATCCGATTGTTTTGTTATTTCAACATATTTAGTAAAAAATTACACATTAACG
This sequence comes from Argiope argentata, assembly GCA_026289955.1. Taxonomy (NCBI): domain Eukaryota; kingdom Metazoa; phylum Arthropoda; class Arachnida; order Araneae; family Araneidae; genus Argiope; species Argiope argentata. Next base: position 4,174,406 of record JAOUZG010019144.1, read on the forward strand.
ATAAAAAGGCTAACTACCGAATCTGTACTACTAATATAAATGTGAAAGTGCGGATGGATGGATGAATATTAGTCAATCACGTCAAAAAGCAGAACGAAATTGGAAAATATTTAGCACAGAGACAGATTACAGTCTAGAATAAGACATAGGCTACTATTTATTCCGGTTAATTGAGTCGTAAATTTTTTATTAATTAATAACTAACTTCTCAATCAAAGACCTTCATTCTCCCACCGCCAAATGAATAAGACTTCAGTTTGTTTTTTTCCCACACTCATAAGGGTAGGGTTAACATGTTTTCGGTCAGGTCTTTCCCCCAAAGGGTTCTGTTTATTTACTTAGTGTTTGATGCATTTAAAATTAAATTTTGTTAAGTAATCGATCTTTCATATTCATTTTGAAGTTAATAAAACAGAATAAAGGAAATTGAAAATATCTCATTTGTATTGCGTTACCCCAACTGGCGTAGAAAAGTCATGCAGTTGCGTTGCTCCAGTTGGAGGCATATGATTTGATAACATTTTACATTGTGATCAGACCGTCAGTTCTCACATATACACATCAACATTTCCAAGCGTACGAAGTCGAGGGTAAAAAGATAGTATTCTATAGAATAAGATACAAAATCTAATATTGTTTCTCAACGATATATTTTTAACGGTCATTATATTATATTTATATTTTCAATCACTTTTATTTCATTAAATGTAATTTATTGCTATGCAATACCTGTAACTACTTTAATAAAACCAGCGGTAGTGATCTTACCAAAATTTTCTCGCATACTTACTTACAAAGATGTTGCCCTTCTTAATGCTTAGTTACTATAGTTAGGAAATATTAACCTCTGGCGTGAAATTATCAATTTTACTGTGATCCTTGGCGAGTTTTTAGGCGATTAATCCCTGGAATGAGGTTAAAAATATCCAAAAATCGAATTTGCATTTCAGTGGCAATAATAGATTGGAACAAAAAGTTAACACAAGAAATAAGCTTCAAGTATCAAAATTTCTAGCCAAATTTGATATATTTAAACCAATGCGCTTTTGAGTTATTGTGTTTACATATTTCTGACAGTGCAAACCGACAGATGGTCAATTCCTTTTTTTTTTCTTTTTTTTTGGATTTCACTAAAATTTTATATTGTCTATAATACAGATATCAAATTTATGAATTGAATTTCATCCATATAACTCTCTTCTTTTTGGATTTATTGCATTAACTTAAATTCGAACAACTGGACACATAAACTACCTCCAAACCGATTTTGCTCAAGATTTGATAGAAATCTACAAATTTGGTTTAAAGACCATATACCAAATTTCACCAATCTAGCTCAAACCATTTTTGAGATCTTTGTTACATACAGACATGTGAGTATTTTCCAAAAATGCATTTTTTTTAACTCAAGAAGGTTTAAAACGTGTAGTCATCAAAACTTCGAATTTGAATTTTTGTTTTTGTTACAATGCTTTCTCTACACTACGTATACGAGAAAATACAAATTACGTGAGATGCAACGTTATTCAAGAAGGATTCACCTCTTCAGACATTTTATCTCTAGGATGGGAATTTTTCAAACAAAGTAAAATATGAAACATCAACGAAATTTACTATAAAGCATGTCAGAAAACGAAAACCATTTTTAAGATCTTTGTTACATACAAACAGATGAATATTAACGAAAATTGCATTCTTTTGAACTCAGGAATGTTTAAAACGTGTAGAGTCGTCAAAACCTCGAGTTTGATTTTTTTTTTTTTTTTTTTTTTTTTTTTTTTTTTGTCGTTACAATGCTTTCTCTACACTACGTATACGAGCAAATACAAATCACTTGAGATGCAACGTTATTCAAGAATGATTCACCTCTTCAGACATTTTATCTCTAGGAGGGGAATTGTTCAAACAAAGTAAATTGTAAATCATCAACGAAATTTACTTTAAAGCATGTCAGAAAATGAAAACCATTTTTGAGATCTTTATTACATACAGACAGATGAATATTTTCCAAAAATGCTTTTTTTTTAATCTCAGGAAGGTTTAAAACGTGGAGATATGTCAAAACCTCGAGTTTGAATTTTTTGTCGTTGAAATGTTTTCTCTGTACTACATATAAGAGAAAATACAATTACTTGAGCTGCAAAGTTGTTCAAGAATGATTCACCTCTTCATGCATTTTATCTGTAGGATGAGAGTTGTTCAAACAAAGTAAATTATGAATCATCAACGAATGTATGTATGAATTTACTTTAAAGCATGTCAGAAAATGGAAACCATTTTTGGGATCTTTGTTACAGACAGACAGATGAATATTTTCCAAATATTCATTTTTTTTAAACTCAGGAATGTTTAAAACGTATAGAGTCGTCAAAACCTAAAGTTTGAATTTTTTGTCGTAACAATGCTTTCTCTATACTACATATACGAGAAAATACAAATTACGTGAGATGCAACATTGTTCAAGAATGATTAAACTCTTCAGATATTTTATCTGTAGGATGGAAATTGTTCAAACAAAGTAAACTATGAATCATCAACGAAATTTACTGTAAAGCATGTCAGAAAATGAAAATCCCATCTTTTAATAATTCGTTTATCAAACTGCATTTATAAGTTTATTATTTGGTATACTCATCTTGCTTAGGTGTAAAATTCTTTCATATATAATCTTTTTAACGTAGAAACTACTTTCATGTAAAATATTATAACACGTAATTGCTTTAGAAACATGTACTGAAATAAAAACAGTAATTTAAAAAAGGGTTGTAGAGAAGTCCTGGAAGTTGCCCGACAAAGCAATACCTCCAAATTTCTTAATTTTCAATTCATCTACATTAAAGTTTTTAATGAATTAATAAATACTGAAAGGACAAACCGCACGAAAATGAAACTAATATCAATTGAAAGGCAAAATTTTTTAAGTGATGTAAATAATTTTTCACCACAGTCTCCGAGGAAAAAAAGAAAAATATATATTGGTTAATTTATCACGTCTGATGACGCTGAGCATTGCTTTCACGAGATTTGCATTTTTTGTCCCGTTTCAGAGATTGACTTATACCTCTTTTAAACATCGTTAAATTTATGATAGATAATTGATGTTCAGAAAAAGAGGCAGAACATATAAATGCATATTTACATAACCTCTCTTACTATTATTTATATTCATAGAAATGTATGATGCTTCTATGCTTCTCTATACAATAATCCTCTTCTTAAGAAAGACAGTCTTTTGGAAAACTCTGATGGATGTCGAATGGATGTTGGATTAATAAATCCCGAACAGGGCAGCAAACTTGGCGAACATTTCGAAGTTTGGCAACAAATTTGGCGACACACTAAAAGATTTCGGAATCTACAGGAATTTTGGCAAAAGTTTTATTAGAAAGTGAGCTATGATAATTCGGCTTTGCAATGAATCTGATGAGGAAAATGATGCAGTCAGTTGGGGAGAAAATTGTATAAAGGCAATGCATATTGTCTAAGGAAATCCGCTTGTGGAAATGCGTATGATCTCTCCAAACATTTTTGAATAAAAACTACAAACAGTACTCGACAGCCCAAAAAGAGAGCGGAATGGATGAATATATTCTCATGAAATATTTGGCGATGACAATTATGGATAGCAACTCTTGTTTTCATGTTCAAAAAGCACTGCTAGAGAATCCTAATATTAGGCTAGTTCCGTGGAGATAACTGAATGTATCCGATTGTCCATATTTGTAAGAATTGAGAGTTCGTTGTTGTTCTCGTGTCCCGTTTTACAACGGAGAAGGGGTGCAGTAGCTTCTGAGGGTACAGACTCCTGAGCACCCTATGGAAGAAGTCTGATTTCTAGTTCATACACATCACAAGCTTTTTTTCCAGGTCGAACTTCATTCACGCATTTCATTCATTCATCCACAGATCGTAATTTAGATCTGGAACAGAGAGCGATCAGCGGTATTACTCTCGACATGAAGGACTTTGTGACAGACACGTAGTCTTCGGCTAGCGGGTTCGAACTCGCACCCCAAAGGTTGCGAACCCAACGTACTACCAACCAGACAATCTCGAGCCTGTGCAAGTCCGGCTGAACCAAGTTTGGTTGAAGTTCCGGAACAACCAAGGAATTTAGTTCCAGAGCGTCCTGTGACAAAGTGATATTTGACACCATGAGAATTCTTATTTTTTAAGTGTGATCAAATCTGGTTGTATAAACCGAAGAGACGGAGAAATTTAGATTAAATATCCAAAAGAATTGGAAAAGATAATATATTATTACCAAGAAATAGAACATGTCGTCTACAGAATTTAGAAATCGTCCAATCCTCCCCCCCCCTAAAAAAAGAAAGTTATTCACTGATATAGACGAGCCTTATTGACGGTTAATAATCATGCCTTGATCTAAATGAGATTGCAGGGACATCAGAATTTGAGAATGGGAGAAATGGTAAGGAAGACAGTTTTACGAACAGCTCTCCGTTTAAGGATTCCCTAGTTTGGGATACATTTGACAACAGCAAAAAATTCCAGAATTCCTAAACATTTTGGCAATAGTCCACATTAGGACCAGAGACTGGACGATATTTCTAAATTCTTTTGTCCTATCATGAAGCCATAAAAAGAGATCAGAAATTTCTGAAATCAGTTATATTGAGTTATTTGACGAGTCTTATTGTCAGCAACAGCCAAGGCAAGAAAAAAAATTGTCTAGTTCTCTCTGAGAACTTAGTGCTATTAACGGGTGCTTACAAGCAATATGTTGTATGTGTGAGATTGTTTATCGCAGTTTCTGCCCTTATGTAAGCTTTGGATGTGTTTCGTTTCTTGAGCGTTCACGTAAAGTCCTGTTCTTAATTATTGAGCTTGTAAAGTTGTTTTTTACAAAGTATGGCCACTAAACTCGGCCTCTTGTTTTTCAAATTTACGAATTTTGATTTCTACGGACTTATTTTTCAAATTTATGAATTTTATATTTTTCGGACTAATTTTTTCAAACTTACAAATTTCAGATTTTTCGGACTTGATTTCAAAATTAATGGATTTTGGAATGATCAATATTTGAATGCATCGACATTATTTATGTATTTATAATTAGTTTTGAAAATGAAACGCTTTTATAAAAATAATTTAATTATTTATAATTTTCATATATATTCCATAATTGGCGTAATTACCAATTGGTATAATTTATTAAATAGCGAAATACAATCTTTACGAGTTATTATCTTGTTGCATGAAATTGTTTCAAACCTCGGAAATTGACAGGTCAAATTTTGCTAGGATCGGTTCCAATAAAAAAAATCATGGTATCTGAAATGTTTTTTTGTACAAAAAGGCATTTAAGCAACATTAAATATCAGAAATGTTTCTTAAATGCTTTTATTGCAAAGAAATATTTCAAATCGTGAGGGAAAAATGCTCTTTACTCCAAATATAAAGGGAAAATTTAGTAAATTTGGTCATTTGTCTCAACCACAAAGCAGATTAAATGCCAAAAGAGCTTCTACACACAAATGTGGAATTTTATACAAGAATACAGAACTGAGCTAAGAAAGTTATTGATGTGGAAGAAGAAGAAAAAATGGATGAAAGTAGAAAGGAATAACAAAGAATGAAGTAAAGGGCAGATTTGTACCGACAGATTAGTGAACCAGTTTTAAAGCGGTTTTTCTGATTTTACTCTTATGTTTAACAGACAGTTTACCAGTTTGGTGGAAAGTCCTATAAAGAAATAGGATTTTCCACTAAACGATATTTTATTTAAGAATATAAAAGTATTTTTGAAAATTTCATATAAATAATATTACGTTGCTCTTAAAGATTATATATTAATTATTTTTAATTATAAATTCAGTATTTCACCAAATATTTAAGAGCGCGTGCTCATATATGAGACACATCAAGATAAAAATCATAAATCAATAAGACAAATCCATTCAAGAAATTATTTTAAAATAAACTTTGTTTTGGTTTAACTGAATAAAATTTAACAATTATGCGTTTCAGAATTTGACAATGCTGATGAAAATGAATTTTTCAAACCATTTCTTTTTGTTAATCCAGATGAAGTCATCTCACTGTAGCTCGTAGCTCAAATATATAAATTATAGGCCTATTTTTTTGCAATTAGTCAAAATAGCAATAAAAAATATTATAGAAATTGATACCTTGTTTAATTTCGAGAATAGTAAATGTAACTAAAACATTTAATATCTGTTCAACGGTTTAAAAGATATATTCTTTATGGAAATTTTAAAAGAGTCGTTTTTTTAACAGTTAGTGAATTTCCACAATAAAACTGTTTTTTACCAAAAAATAAAAAGATGACCAGAAAAATAATAATGAAAATGAGTTTTTAAAATAATTTAGGTCGATGCAAATATATTAAAAACTAGCCAATCTTCAGTGGAAGTTCATTTTTAGGATTTCTAGGCCCCAAATATATCGAAATGTAAGAGAAAATTCACTCTTACCTTATCATTCCGGAAACTTCTAAATCTAGAGATCGAGATATTCCAACATGAATTAGATCACATAAACATCAAAATCATCAATACAGGTTTTCTCATTTTAATCTTTTTTTATTTGCTGGACAAGGGCACAGGTACAGATATTATATACAAAATTACATATTTTAAGTGCACGAACTCTACATATAGCATACAACCATCTTTAGTTTCGTTCTTATACGTTTCAGGAGCGCAAACCCAATCGAATCTAAATTGGAACCAAAACTTACATCTGTTACAATGGGATTATGCGATTTTTTCCCCTGACGTCATTATTGCGCTTGCGCAAAAGAGTTACATCATGTTATGGTTAAGCCAGGAATTCCAACATCCTGCATAGCTTACAAGTATCATGAAAAATAGTAATCGAGTACGAACGAATTCCAAAATACAATAACACTTAAACAGGTAGATGTTCAAGTACCACAAACTTTGGATCGAAATATTCAAACTCAAGGTATCGGACAGGAACAGAATCTAGAAATCGGGAACTCTTAAAAGCATCATGGAAGTGTTTTGAATAACAATTTCCGAGTAAGAAATTTACACAGAAGTGCCTTATGACTGATGGTGTGCATTCTCCTCAACATATCACAGAATAATGTCTGAATGTTATGAAGCAAGTAACGCAATTTTGGATGCTGCAATAGTATGTTATGTTCTCTTTGCAGATAAGCAGAGATCAAGTACATACAGCGATTTTAGATTTCATTTGAAAAGAGCTCATGGGCCATTCAAATATCTACATCAGGACTATTTCAGTGGACCTGAAAACCTTTTGCAAGAGCACTCATCATGTCAAATAAAATTACACCATTGTATAACTTTCGTGCAGATATTGTGATGTTAGTTTCATAATCCAGATAACATCCCTTGGACTGAAGTGCACTTTTGTCTAATGGTTATGTTACTCGGCTACGAAAAAGAACGTTGCAAGTTCGGTTATAGGTCAATCAGCAACTGCCGCAATGGTGAACCACAACCTAGAAGAAGCATCGTAAGTTGTTGGGGCGCCCTCTATCGACAGTAAAAGTCGTCAAGTTCATTAAATACAACAGCCAATATCGCCACCAACTCTCACACACTTTCCATAAAATAGGCACAATTACATCGTTCGTCTAATCACCGACTCACTGATGAAAAAGTATGTGGTGAAAAGCTTCATAAGCCAGATAACATCTACGGTACACAGGTAATTATTTGTGTATTGTGGTTATGTTACTCGGCTACAAACCCTAATGTTGCAAGTTCGGTCCTAGGGCAATACGCATCCCCCCGCAATACTATAACAGCATTCATGAGTTTTGAAAATAACATTTTTCAATTTAATGAGACGTTTTTCCGGGATATTGTTGGTACGGTTTTTTTAATGAAAATTTGAGACAGCACAGAAAACAATTTTTGTTTTTTGCAAGCAAACTAACAATAAATTCTTTTAAACAATTTTATAGAGATAAAAAAACATTTGCTGAATGATAACCGATGGTATAACTGAACTTGAAAACTCAATAAAGTATAATTAGCCTTTTCTTGAAAGTTTCATTGCATGACACCAATCCAGTAAGATAAAACGCCTCCAAACTTTTATGTCATGAATGCAGAAAGTGTGAGAATTTAAAACCACCAAATAAACTTGAAAAAACTTCATTTTTAGTCTGAAAATTTACTGTAAAATTTATCAAGTTCTGCAAACTCTCTGTATTCATCATTAGCAGAGCCATTTTTTTTAAGTATCCGTTGCTATGCTTTTGACATTACTTCATTTATATACATTATACCTATCGAATATAAATCAATATACGTTATTCCAATCTAATTTTACAACGTACAAAGCATGTATGACCGAAATTCAATTATATGACAGTTAATTGAATTTCAGGAAAATCAACATATAACATGTTTACAGGAAAATCAATTATCTAACATGTTTCATATATTAATAAAGATAAAAAACGAATTTTATATTTTAAATCAAATTGCTGAAAACGGTTACTTAAATTGCTGCTACGAAAATTCTCACAAGAACGATGCGAAGATGAAGGCTTTATTGCCTACAAAACATGTAACAAATATACGCAAGACAAACTACAAATATGCAACGAATTAACACTATTTAATCAACTAATTACGGGTAACAGTGACGCTCTAGAATTCTTGCCAAAAAGAAAAGACGTTCTCTCAAGCTAAGCCAACTATCGTAGTTCGCTCTCTGAACTGACTCACTGCTCCCATGACTTCGATGATAGGCTTGTCAGAGCTCCCGTTCTCGGTGGAGGACTATCCCCTTCTTCATTGTGACTGCCCCTGAAAACTTGTGCAGTTGAAGGAAAGCCCGCTTCAATCTCCTGTCGTGGTGATGACTGATGGAGTTCACCGTGAATTCTGTTGAATGGCATTGACTGTTGTGACTCGTGACAGGTCTGACGCTGTTCTGTGGAGCAGAACAGTCTCCCCCTGGAGAGGTTGTGGAGGCGGTGCTGTCGTCCAATGGGCTTTCAGCTTCGTAGGGGTGGGTGAGTTAGTTTGCAGTGTTTATGAGAGAATGTAGCAGGTCAGAGCTTTGGCTTAGTGAGTGAATAAACTATTGTTCGTTCAGGGCCAATCCGCATGCAGAATAATCATTGAAAAATGAAGTTGTCTGGGAACATGAGAGATTTTTGTAAAGTTAGATAATTAACCCGTTTCTGGGTCTTTTAAATTTAAGATTAGGAGTATATTTTTCAAAGCAAAATCTATAAAACACTATATTATCCAACATTCAAATAAACCGTCAGAAAATATCCATAAACTTCTTTAATAACCTCAATAATCATGAAAACCCAGCTTTAAAAGAAATTGTAACTGTTCCTCTCCACTCTGTGCCTCATATAGCATTCCACTAAAGTGGCCGGGGTAAACGTAGAAACAGAGAGGATGCCCAGGAGAGTGTGGAAATTTCTCCAACATTCCCAAGGAATCAATCTTTATTTCTTCATTTCCATTGTACATCTTAGCGAACAGTAAAAACCTTTAGCGACCTCATTATGTCGCCAACACACCTACATCGCCAAGTTAGTCAAATATAGCGATCTTCCGTTCGAAATTGCCTTAGAAAAGTCTTTTCACGCTGATGTGCAATTCCATTACAATTAACTTTATACAATTAATCTACATTATTTACATCAAAATTTGTATCTAGGTTACACAAAATTCTTAGATATTATGCTTAGCCGTGTAGAGAGTGAAGGTCGCGTACGAACCTGCGACGTTTGAGCCAGTAGCCGAGCGATATACCGTTCGAGCAAAAGGGACCCTTCAGCTCGAAAGATATAATGTAGCTTATAAGGCTGGCGCTACAGTACTCCCCTACCAGTGAGTCGGACGGGAGACGAACGATTTGGTGCGTCGAGTTAGCAACGGCTTAAGAGGCGGCTTTGATGCGTTGAGTTAGCGACGACTTTGTTGGCTGGTAGATGGCGCCACGACTTTGCGGAAGGCTGCGTTGTCAAGGTCACCAATGTAGCGAGTGAAGGTCGCGGTACGAACCTGCGACGTTTGGGCCAGTAGCCGAGCGATATACCGTTCGAGCAAAAGGGACCCTTCAGCTCGAAGGATATAATGTAGCTTATCGCTACAGCCGTAACATAAAGGCGCATAAAATAATTTAATTATTATATTACAGAGATATAATACGTTACCTTTATCGCCAAGATCCGCTTCGACTTTCTTAACGGTAGCTTGAACTTGATCATGCTTGGTAACATCGAGTTGTAGAACTTTGATTGGACCAGGGCCAAATTCTCCGGACAGCTCTTTGGCGCCTTCGCTCTCCATCGACAAACAGCAAGCGTATACAGTGAACCCTTTGTGGCTCAAGCGCTTGGCGAGTTCTAATCCAAATCCAGTATCACATCCTAAAAGATTTCAAAGTGACTTTTTCAAATTTCATGTCTCAGATTTTTTGTTTAATCTATTTTTATACTTATAAAGAGTCAAGTTGCTTGGTTGACAATATGCGTGAAATTTGCAACGCTTGCATAAATAATGCTAAAAACAGAGAATTCCAATAAACTTTCTTTAAAAATTGTATAGAAAATGAAATTATTACGAAAAGTTGAGTTTTAAGATAATGCAAAAATTCTCTATGAGAGATAACAGTTTTAAAAGATATGATGGTAAATTTCCCTAGGTTCAGCCTATATCAATTCCCACTTTAATTTTCTGTTTGACGTTTAATTCTTTATTTCATTTACGGTATTCCACAGGCAGAATGGAGTTTTGGTGACAAGGAGAGCCCATCAGTGCATCTCTAATAACATTTAACTGCTCAAGTAATTAGCAAAGCCTTAATTTGTCCAAATGTAAAAACATTCAATGAATAATTTATTTGCATTTGACTGTCGTCATTCGATTTTAAGTAATTCGAATGATTTCAATTCCAAGAAGGTTTAAGTTTTTGTGTATATAGAGATATAGATAGATAAGTAGGTAGGTAGATAGAAGGATAAATATTTCAATTTTGCTTGGATAAGGGAAAGATCATCTGTAAATACAAAAACTTAAGATTTAAGTGAAGATTATACATAAGATTTTCATTATTTCCTTGTCATGCTGATCACAAATAAAAAAAATATAAACGCAGAAATTTTTAGTACTTAAATACAGCCCGAAAGAAACTAAAACTTAAATATCTCCAGCACAGAGGTGTGGTGTGATTTGAAGAGGTAGTACCAGATCAGGTGTCATCCTCGTCATCTGACCGTGATTCAAAATTACAAGGTTCGTCCCCAAATAGACCTAGTGTTGCTTTAGAACAGGACGTTAATATAACTAAACTATCCCACAACATAGAAAAGATTTGTCTGTCACCAGATTTGCTTTTCATTTAAAATGTTTTAGATACAGAAAGATACTGGAATAGGATAACTTAATAATCCAAAAGTAGCAGGACATAGAAACAATTGGTTTCTGTTGGTGTTAATATTTATTTATTTACATATTTTACTATCATTCACCCTCTTTTTATCTCTATATGTTACAAAATCTGTTAATTGCTTTTGCTGTTTGTTTGTGGTGGATAAGAATATTGTAATTTCAATATTTTCTCATTTTGACATTAAATTGTAAAACATCCATTAAAATTTTCTGAGGTGTCTCCTCGCCACCTGAGCGTGCCCGTGAAAGTGCGACAAAGCTCTAACTTTCCATGCTTGATCTATTAACATCATCACACGTGATTTCTGATAAGACATGATCTCCCTGTCAAAAGTTTTTTTTTCTCAATTACAATGTATAAGATCTGTTACAGGAAAGCACTGGGACTGGATAGCTTAATAATGTAGATTAACCACTTTACATACGAATTTATTTAACTTTCTAATTAGATAACTCATCCTATTTTTGGTCATTTATTGTTAATTTGATTTATTTTAAATAATATATGGAGCATTTGGGATACCAAATTGTTTCATATTGATTTTTTCGTATTTAAATACTTAATTCTATGACTTAATTGTAGACTTGAAAATAAAAATTCAGTAATTCGATGCGCGTGTCAGACACGTCATTGTATGCGAAGTGGTTAACATAGAGACGACTGGTTTCTATATATATATACATGATATCTTGTGGAGCTATTTTGTTTAACCATCATTTTAGCCTTCATTTTTTTCTTTTACCAACGTCCAATTGTAGACGTAATTCAAAGCGAGGATTGCAAAAGATTAGATCATTTCCCAGAGAACGATAATTTTAATTAATACAACATTCCAGAAAAACGCCATCTATTGAGAAACTGTCACAATTAATATTCAGGCAGAGGCCTACTAACCACGGTTCGATAAAGACGTGTCCACGTGTCAGCCTTTCCCGCTCAAAACAAAACTACGTGGTAATATGTTTTCAGTCACATAATGTTTTTATAACTTCTAATTTTCTTCTAGAGAAAATAATTTAACTTTCTGTTTGTTTAATATCTCCACGTTTTAATCCATTTAATATTTCCATGTAAATACTCCCTTTTAAAAAAATTCCCTTTAACTCTAAATAAATTCTTTTATTATTTTAAAGAAGTCTCTTCATCCTTCGTTTGCATTATTTTATCCAAGTTTTTCATGAAAAGACTAATATTTTTGGAAGATTTGGTTAGACTCCCATATATATATATATATATAGATAGATAGATAGATAGATAGATAGATAGATAGATAGATAGATA
>JAOUZG010019144.1:4211091-4288051 GCA_026289955.1 Argiope argentata
GTGTGTGTGTGTGTGTGTGTGTGTGTGTGTGTGTGTGTGTGTAGAGTGTTAACTAATAGTAAGAATTGAAAAAAAGAATTATAGCAACAGAAATTCTTGTGAAAAAAATATCTGTTTTGTAATACACCTTTATTATCAAGTCAGAACATGAGGTTTTTGACATCAACAAAAATCCATAGGCGAAAAATAGAAATTTTATTATCTGCACGAGTGTCTCAAAAAATCAGCTTTTAATAACGCGTTGCCATTGCATTTACAAAAGTTCTGATTGAAAAAAATAAGTTAATGACTACAGCAAATAAAACCCAGAAAAATGTCATTTTGAGCTCGTGATTATGTGAATTAAAATAAATAGGAAATGTGATATTTTTTTAAACAATCAATGCGAGACAAAGTTTGTTGGATCGTTTGCGATACTAAAGCGACTCATTCAATGAAACCATTAAAATGAATAAAAATATAATTTAACTTGCATGAGCACGTGGTGCTTGGCCGTTCACGAAATGATGTTCTGACATGATGCATTGAAATATGCATAGCAGATTTCATTTTAATTTTTTTCAAACTTGATTTGTACAATATCTATTTAGATAGAATTTTGTAACTCAATTTTTCATCACTTTCCTAAAGTATTAAAATTTTTGAAATGTTGTATACTTGTGTTTTCCCGATAACAATACGTTATTTTAAAATTTTCAATTTTTAGAAAAAGAATTAGAGTAACTGTGCTCCTTACAAAAGTATGTCTGTTTTGTTGTAAACTTTTATTTAACTTGATTTGCACAATGTCTGTTTAAAAAGAATTTTGTACTCAATTTTTCACTACTTTCTTGATATGCTCAAGCTTCCAAATTTTACATACTTGTGTTTTCTCGATGACAGTGCATTATTTTAATATTGCAATTTTTAAGGATTAGCAATTTATTTAATTAAATTCTTATTCTAAGAATGTTTTTCCTTGGTAGTGAATTCGAGACAAAAGTCGTTTTCAGAATCTATGATATTTATAAAATTGAATAACATATTAAAAATAGCAAAGTAAAAAAAAAGTTGAACTTTTTAAAAAATAAAATCGTTTTTTAGCATATTTGAAAAGTGAGTTTTCCAAAACTTTTATTACTGTTTTCTTTTACCTATGAATCCATTAAAGAAAAAAATATTTGTGTAAATATTTTAACATCATATAAATGAGGAAGTTTTAACTTTTCATTCATAAAAATGTGCATTTTAAATGAGTTTTGAGTGCAGTTTTACTAAAATATAAATTTGCCTCCTTTAAATACTCAGGGTTCACTTGATTCGTTGAAGAATTTTTCGGAAGAATTTTGAATCTTAAAAAAAAAAAGCGATAGAAAGGTTTGATACAATACTTTTTCTCCTCCATCGTACTAAGGAAACGACTTGATGAGGTTCTAAGTGTTATTGGAACCTATCCCAACAGATTGTTTTTTCTCGCCTCAGAAATTATTTTATTAGAGGTTTTATCTGTAAGCATGAAGACAGCAGCCTTTTTTTTCACGTGCATTAAATGTAATTCTAGTAAAAATTTACCCAATAACAACTTATGCAGAATACAATATTTTACGTTGCAGAAGCTATGGCAGATCTTTTATTATTTATGAATTTTGTAAATGTATAAGGTATACGTATGATTTCATTAAGCTAGAATATATGGAAAAGAACCACCAAATATTTTAGAAAAATATCAGAAACGGAAGTTTGTGAAAATTGAAAATATCGTTAAAATTACATTTTACTATTCAATTTGGAACATTTGTGTAACAATTTTTTTTCCTAATGCATATTTTCTCTGCATTTTTATTTTCTCGAGTACGAGTCGTCAAAATCATCAAAAGATTCGAACTCGATATTTTAAAGAATCGTTACATTTATATATCCCCGAATCTGAAAAATGCATTTTCGGAATTATATCCATCCGCCTGTCGCGTACTGATAAAGGAGCGATATTGATACTTGTTTTTTTTAAATATGTAGATTTCTATAATAATTATCAATAATCATTCTTCACAACAGCTGATTTCTGACTAGATTGGTACCTAAGATTGTTGGGTTAACAGAAGTGTGTATGTGTGTGTGGGGAGACAGGTTTTGGGTTGCCAAAAATAAAATTTTAAAAAAATAAAAATAAAATCTTTTAGTTGTTAAATATTAGGATTGCAATGTCATTTCACAATGATGTAATTAAAATCACTAATTAAAGTATAATTTACTACTTAAATATATATAACGGAATGGAATATTAATCACTCATTAATTTATACATGATACATTCCATTTTGCAGATATTTCAAAATATTTTATCTTTTATATTTGCTTACAGCTAATTATTTATTTATTTATCTAATATAATAATATGTTTTAATTTACAAATAAAAGCATTAATTAAAATTTATAAAAATCTTGAAATTAATTATTATTTCAATTCATTATTTTTTCTTTGATATACATATTGAAAAAAATCAAACATTTTCACATAGTTGCTAAAATAAAAAATAAATAAATAAAGATTATTAAATTATCAACGTGCTGATTAAATAGGAAATTAAATTTTAATGTAATTAAAATAAATGCCTCAAAATGTGCCAAAGCCTAAAGCTGCAAAATTCCAAAATCCCCAACTGACTGAACAGCAGACTCATAGTGAACATAAAAAAAAATGTAAATAAAATCGAAGTCAGAAATTAAAATTGTGTGAATATTATTAAATAACTATTTCAAAATTATATTATGGAATAAATCAATTAATAATTACCAATTAATAAAACGATTTTAAAAACAACCATTACCATAAAAATTTCAATTAAAAATATTTATGATATTGTTTTTTTAAATTTCATTTCTAAGCAAAGAATTAAGTCCATCGAAGCATTCAAAAAAGTAATATTTATACCTATATTCTACACACAATTAGCTCAGAATTTTTTTAAACTGATTCTAAATTCTTTTTTTCAAGGCAAATTTTGTAAAATTATATTTGAAAAAGTAACTTCATTTATATCAGATCATCCTAGTAATTAATTTTATAAATTATATAAAGTACCTTACCCGTAATAATCACAGCTTTTCCAGCCGGCGAAACCACTTCCTTCGGTAGAATGGACAGAATCCATCTAGTAATAACATTTGCCGTATATACAATGACCACAATGAAACCCAAGGTACTAAACATAGCATCTACCGCATGGTCCGTCATCGCGGCGAATAATAATACAGCCAGAGCCGCAAAGAACAAGCTTCCCGCCAAAATCATGATTCCAAAAGTAGTGGGATCGCCTTGCTATTGTTTATTTTGTGGTCGTGAACACGATGCGGCGTGTGAATTGAAAAGAAGCGAAGCATTCCTCGATTCAGAAATGTTTGTTCTTTTCTGGCTCTAAGTGAGTGGAGAGCGTCATACTTCCTGCGTTTGTGATTGGCAGTTCCGAAAGGAGTGGCTCCAAAGATTTTTTTGTTCTACTTTTTTTTTTATTAATCTCTAAAAAAAGAGTGTGATTGCGCTATTGTAACAAGTGGAAAATAAATAAATAAAGTTAGTGTGCATACTTTTTTTTTCTCGCTTCAGCATCAAGAAATCGATTAGATTATATATTTAAGTGGTATATTAGAAAAACAAAAGAAATTCTAATCGAAATGAAATCGTCTGCCAACTAGCTGATTTTTGTCTGAGATCAAGAAGTTAAAAATGTTGCAGAATTCGATTATGTAGTCCTTACATGCACTTGAAAGCATGCTGCTTTAGTTCACCTGATCGTGTATTTGCTGAAGAAGTATTTATTAATAAATTCATATACTTCCTCGGGAAATTTTAATCGTTAATTATTTCAGAAATTTTATTATTAAATAAAGTTTTGAATTCGGCATAAATATATACCTGCCATCTCTTGAGGTATCTCGTTTACATTTCAGAAACATAAAATGGAAATTTTTTTTAAAAAAATTCCATTGATTCTTTTAATTTTGAAAAACGATTTTTGCCCCTATCCGCCAGCATTATGTATTTGTTTTATTGTTTATTTCGTTTTAGAAAACCAGAGTTGATGTGTTATTCTACAATTCTTGTATTTATATAGGTATATATGCCGAATAATTGCATACCTATTAAAAATTATTTTATATATATATCCAATTTCAGTAAATTTTATTGTGATAAAAACCACTCTGCTTTTTAAGACAATATTATAATAAGATCCTGATCCAATTCTAATTTAGCTATAGGTTCGAATTCACAAAGTCCTTTCTACATAGTTCTTTGATTCCCATCGATTTAGGATATTAATACAAAAAATCAAAAAAATCAGATTTTTGCGTTATTATATAATATTATTTATAGTTACTATTAAGTTTATTTTTATGACAAACGATGAGAAAAGTAGAGTAAATTCATTTATGTATGTGGGTGTGAGTGTGTATGTATGTATGCATTTATTTATTTATTTTAATTTAACTATGGATTAAATACAATTTAAAATTATAACTGTGAAGAACTATAAAATGTCTTCAAAATAAATAAGTAATTTTTGTTAACATTCTTTTTTTTGTTAACATTTTTAGTTCAATTCCGTCACAAACATTTTAAAGGAAATTTCTTTCCTCAGTTGAAGTAAAAACAATTTCTCCGAAAAATACTTGATAATGTTCAAGATTTGATTCGTTTATTTTTACTTTAAAATTTGTACTTAATTATTTACCAGCGATAACGTGTTCACGAAACAGCAAAAAAGAACATAAGATTAAACAAGAAAATAAAAATCTTTCTGAAATCTATTTAAGGAATTTAATCTTTTTATTGTGATTGCAATATAGAAATCAAAGGAGATTCGAACTTCCAGTACGAAACATAATCACGTAATCATATTCAATTATAAAAATTGGAACTTTCAGATACTTTATTTTCTCATATATACGAAGTAAACAAAGAAAAAAATATTGTTTTTAATTTAAAAAAATTTGAAATAGAAAGTTTTATCAAATTTTCCCGAATCTCAAAACAAATACGGTGAAAAGTCTGTATAGTATAAAATTTACACATCGAATTTAAAGACTTCTATAAAATTTTAAATGGAATTCCTTCAGAATAAGACTTATCGATTAAAAGTCAATATGATAAATACAAAGACTAAAGGATTTAAATGAAATTTAAGTGCATCTAAAATGTAAATCTGTGTTAAATATGGAACCTAATCAAGTAAGGAATTGATTGTTTGTAAGTCTGTACTTTTGCATGCATGTAAACGAGATAAATCAAAAACTTTATGATTTAAATAAATGAAATTTAGGATGATGGGACTACAGCAGTAGTTCTATACCCTAGTAGCATACAAATATGGTACAATATTGATCAATATTCGCAATATTGTTTAATATCATTTAATATAGCACAATATTGTACAATATTATGTAACATAATGTGCTACCTGTGTATTAAATTTTGTTTTCAATCGGTAGGGGAAAAAATACATATTCACTTTTGAGACACTTGTGTATTAATCGCTTGTTAGCAATTAATTATCAGAAAAAATAAGTCACAAAAGATCACATCCTAGATTCATGCTAAAGATCGATCCTGCGTAACTATTGGTCGCCTGTGTCATGCAATTAATACAAAAATATTGGGTTTTTTCAAATAACCGACAAAGAACAAGACTCTCATAAGTGGACTTATACAAGTTTAGTTTAGTTATATTAACATCCCATTATAAAGTAACATTAGGGCTATTTTGGGATGAACTTCGTAATTTTGAACCATGGTCAAATGACGAGGATGACACTTGAGCTGGCATCCTCCCTCCCGATACCACACCAACAGGAGCACGTTTGACCCTGACATATTTAACGTTCAACAGACCTCCTTACACGACGGTTCTTCGATGGAAACGGGTCTCAAACCTGAAACCCTTCGACTCATGAGCTGAGATCTTACCACCAGGACACCGCGCTCTTGGACTTTTACTAATAACCAGAGGGGGTACTCTTTATGTTTGATGCCACTGCATTCACTTGTAATCAGGGGCCGGGATGGCCTGGTTGGTAGAGCGTTGGACTCGTACTCCTTAGGTTACGGGTTCGATGCTCACCGGCCAAAAGAATCCCCGAGTGTTTGGCGATTGGCGCTCGTTAAATCTGTTCGTGGTCGCAAAGTCCTCCATATCGAGAGTAATATCACTGGGGGTACTGGGCCAGGGGTGATCGTTCCCTGTACCAGGTCTAAATTACGATATGAGATGAATGAGTGAATTTGTGTGAATGTAGTCCGCCCCCTAAAAAGGGTTGTGACGTGTGTGTAGCTAAGTCGTACTCTTGGCCCTAGATGGCGCTACGTGTAAAACAAGAGACGTATATTTCCGGCTTAAATCTGCTGATGTATCAGCGGGGCTTGTCCATGGCAAGTGCTATAAGTAACAACAACAACAACACTTGTAATCAAATAACCAGAGCCTGACTAAGGCAAGGGCATACGGGGCAGTTACCCCGGGCCCCAACATAAGTGGGGGTCCGGGGTAATCGAATAAAAAAATATTTTGCGTTTCTTTCTTTAAAGAATGTTGTTCCTTACTAAAGTAGTAGAAGCAGAGAGCGCCCCAACTTGCGGAAGTCGGGCCCTGCAAATAACCAAGTAGACAAAATTGTTCTTGATGGATTCCTTAAAAAATGTGGCAGAAATCTACAAATTTAGTCGCTAATACATATAATAAATTTCATCTGTCTAGCTGTATGGGTTTCTGAATTTTATAGTTCACGGACAGACAAACATAGTGCTAAAAATACGTTTTTCGACCCAAGAGAAGTCTGAAGCGCGGGGATTCGTCAATATCCCGAATTCGAATTTTTTTTTCGCGTTTACAATGCTGTCTATATTTCGTATAAGAGAAAATAAAAATTTGAGCTCTTCTGGTATCTTCGTTTTGCCCAGAATCCCCAATTTTAGGTTAGAAGGGGTAAGATAGCAATTTTACTAGAGAATATGATAGAAAGCTTTATGGAAAATATTCTGGCTAGTTTGTGTAAGTAATTCAAAACCAATAAATAATGTAAACCAAAACAACTTAATATCTATATAATATTTAAAACCAATTGAAAATTTCTATTTGAAAGCTATTTATATACAGTCGATATTATTAAGTTCATTTCCCTCATATATATTTTAACGAAATTTTTCATTTTTCTGATTTTCTTTTTAATTTTCTTTAATGAACATTTAAATGAAACTTATTAGTTTAGTTTAGTTATATTAACACTCCGTTGTGTAATGACTTGATCCTGTTCGATCAAAGAAACGGGTAGCGTTTAAAAACAAATGTTTTATTTACAGCTTATATACAATAAAAAA
This sequence comes from Argiope argentata, assembly GCA_026289955.1. NCBI lineage: Eukaryota > Metazoa > Arthropoda > Arachnida > Araneae > Araneidae > Argiope > Argiope argentata. Next base: position 4,218,440 of record JAOUZG010019144.1, read on the forward strand.
AACTCGTCCTCCTCTAGGTTAATATGCTAGGAAATATTTACATCTGGTTTAACAGTTCCACGACTAACACAAGGAAAACTAACAGGCTGTTTGTGAATCCGGCTACTGCAGGTAGCTCAAGAGATCTACGGATTTACTTCCGGTAGATCTTTAATCAAGAAAGTCGAGATCACGTGTTATCTCTTCAGCTCAGCTCAGCTCAGCTCTTCTCGTCTCGTCTTCAGTCGGATCAGCTCGTCTTCCCCTGTTCCTTTCAAAATCTTCCAGTCAAGCTCAGCCTCTCAGGTTCGCAATGGCGCGCTGGAAATACCGATCATCTAATATTTCTTCAGAAATATTACCTATGGTCAGCAGAAACCCTGGGAATATTTTCTATTCCTCCACATCCCTAGCAGAATCTTCACAATAGAGAAAAATTCACATATGGAGGCTTCAGTACAACTTTCTTCAAAGGGCACATGTAAACGCATGTGTTGTTCATTATCGGAACTTTATCCCAGTTTGGGTGGTCCACAGAAGAAATAGCTACATCTGGTGTTTTGACACGGGTTCCTTCTTGAAAGAGCCGCAAACACATGTGTGCTCCATTATCCGACTCTATTCAAGTCCAAAGGGTAACATCAAAGCGGGAGAAACACAATGCGCAACAAAGGAAGAATCGTCTCACCAATGGCCGGAATTAAAAATGTTCGAAAATGTGTCTCTTCAAAAGGAGACAAATTTTACAACTTATTCACAGTTGTAAAGCAACACTAGGACTATTTTCGGCAGGACCTACTAATTTTGAGCCGCGGTCAGATGGCGAGGAAGACACCTGAGTTGTCATTATCTTCTCCACACCAGTGGGAGAACGTTTAGCGTGCAACAGATTTAACATTCAACAGACCCCCTCCCCTTATACGATGGGTTTTCGGTGAAATCGGGTCTCAAACCTGAAAACCTACGATTCACGAGCCGAGACGGCCACCGGGCCACCACGACCCCAGATGAAACCTTTGTCTTGCTCACAGCACCGAAACCACTGAGAAATAGACATACTGAAAGTATTTATATTTTAGAGGAAATTTTATTTGCAATTTAATAAATATCTATACATTTCGGATTCCAACAAAAAAAGTGCAATGCATCGTAACTTTGATTATTCTTAGTTAACTTTCCTTCTATAAATGAATTACTTTTATTTAAATTAGCAGTTCCATAGATATTCGAATATTTTAATGCAAAGAAGGGTGAAGTAATTATTCAAAAACCAATATTTAATGCGACGTTGCTTTTTAAAAAAAAATATGTATGCATAATTGTATTCTAAATAATCTATATATGTTAACGCTCCTTCTTATTTATTCTGAAACAAACAAACTTTGTTTTAGAAAAGATATAACAAGATATACATTCAAGTGCCATTGATGCAGCGATGAGATTTCTTAGAAAGGCTGTTGAATCTTTTTAAGTCCTTGAAAACCGAATATTTATTTTTAATTAACTGTTTCTTAAAAAGACGAGGCATCAGTTTTCGGAAGGATGGACGAAGCACGATTCAATTATTTGAGCTCTATGTGGAAAATTGTAAAGAAGTTATAATTATTTATTGAGAATTATTGATTTTGTTCTATTTTGGAACGATGAAAATGTAGAAAGATGTATTTGGTTGTAGTAACAAACTATGTATTATGTTATCTGACCAGCTTAGTAAAATATTCTTTTATTTGCATCATTGTCTGTAATATATATTTTTTTAATTTTTATATTTAAACAAGATTTTAATTTTCAAGGGCTACCCTTGAGCTCAAGGGCAAGAAGTAAACTCTCAAAATGTAAAGGTCGTGCACCACGATTGTTTTTGAGAAATACCTCGATTTTTTAAAATTCAATACATGATTCAAAACATGCTTTGAAGAAACATTGCTTATTCTTTATAATTTTCAGAAAATAATATAATTTTGATCTTTTGTCAGGATTTTTCTGTTTAAATCATGGATAGTCCAGCATAGAGTATCGAATAAAAAGATAGAAAGCGGAAAAGATAGACAATTAGAAAATTTTCTGGCCTAATATTGTTTTAGAAAAAAATTTGTTGCGTTTTGATTACGTGGTGAATTTATCTGATTTCTATTATATATTTATATTTACAGCGTGTCCCAAAAGGTCGTTTACAAACTTAATATGCTGGTCTGTCATATCATGATGAACAAGATTTACATAGGAACTTGTGTTCGAAAATTCAAACTGAGACCACAAGAGGGCGATAAGTGCAGGTTTGGATGAGGGGGAAATATGATATCAACAGCGGTATTAATATGATTTTCATTACAAAACATCATTACATCACAACAAATGTTCAAAATTCTCTCCATTCGCCACAATGCACGTTTCACAATGTCTGCGCGTGGATTCACGCATCCGTTTAAATTGGCCTGGAGTGTCGCGGACGCGTGCTGCTGCTTCCGCGATCCTGGTGATAAGATCCATGTCCGTTGTTACGGGTGTCTCTTACACCATGGACTTCATGTGTCCATGAACCACAGGTGGAAATCCAGGGGAGTCAGGTCGAGGGATCGTGGCAGTCATTGGAATGGTCTACCTCTACCGATCCAGCGATTAGGATACGTCTTATCGAGGTATTCTTGAGCAGCGTCGGGCCCCATCATTCTGAAACCAGAGGTTTCGGCATGTAATGTCTGGAACATCACCCATCAGATCCGGAAAAACTCTTTCTAAAAAAATGAGATAGATATTTCCGTCGTGGCGTTCAGGTAGTATGTTAGGGCCAATCAACATGTCGCCGATAATACCACCCCCAAACGTTTACGGTGAAACGTTGATGTGCATGGGCACGCGTACATCTTGGGTTATGCGGCCATAGGTGCATGTTGTGCAGGTTCACGACCCCTTCCTGTGCAAAGCACGATTCATCAGAAAACAAAATCCACGATGTAAAATCCGGCTGTGCGACCCGCTGTTTCAAATATCAGCGTGAGAATGCAATGCGTTTGGGATAATCGTCAGTGCAGAATGCCTGTACTTTTTGGAAATGGTAAGGGTGTTGGATATCCTTGTGCAGTATGCGCATTATGGTGGAACGACCTAGACCGAAGACACGTTCGCCATCTTGGAGTCTTGTTGCGTGTTGATGGCAAACTCCTGTAGCACTGTTTCCTCTACGACAGGCGTGTGTGTAGTAGGTTCTCGACCGATGTGGCTACGTACTTCGAAAGCTCATGATTCACGCAATCTGCGGTGCAATTGTCCAAACAAAACTGGGCTGAAGTCTGTTTGGGAAGCAGTCAAGGCACATCTGTGCAACGACTCGTCCGACGACTCGTCCGACTCGTCCGCCATATACGTAATGCATGTTGGCCATTTCTGCGTCACTAAACTCATTCATCCTTCTCCTACAACACCCGCGCCTGAAATGATTGTTTTTCCCACTCCCGTTTTCGTGCAATTATCGCTCTCTAGCGGTCGCAGTTTGAATTTTTGAACACAAGTTCCAATGTAAATCTTGTTCATCATGATATGACAGACCAGCATGTTAAGTTTGTAAACGACCTTTTGGGACATCCTGTATATGAGTGTCTGTATAAACACATAATTTTAAAGAATTTTCGAAGTGGAGCCGAAGAATAAGAAGACACTTTTGAATTTATAAAGTTCGCTTTTTTCCATCTCGAGAGGTATAATTTAAGTAAAAGCAAATAGTGAATGAGGTACGTCACTTAACAAAACGAGACAAGAGCAAAAAGAGCGAAAAAAAATATTTATCCCCATGATTTTATGCTAGGGGATACTGATAGGTATTTCTTTACACGTATCGATTTAGGTAAGGGAATTACCAGGATCTTTTAAAAGAATTTGCATAAATCGATCAATTTTTATCTCTTCACTCAGACTGTGGGAGCAAGTCGATTTCAACAATTTTACGGAGCATTTATTGCATTGTTAAATTAAAAAAAGGTTGAATAAGATCAGGAAATAAGAGAACATTTTAAAATGAAGTTAATATTGGCTAAATTAAGATTATCTATCTATCTATCTATTTATCTATCTATCTATCTATCTATCTATCTATCTATCTATCTATCTATCTATCTGTCTGTCTATCTATCTATCTATCTGTCTGTCTGTCTGTCTGTCTGTCTGTCTATACAGATAGATAGATAAAGACAGACAGACAGACAGATAGATAAGATTATCATATGTTTTGTAGACCTTTCATGGTGTATCAATCCCAAGTAAAACACATAGCTGTAAAGATAATCGAGAAAGCCGTTATTTCTTTTAAAAAAAGATACTAAATGTATTGCAAATATGAAATATCATAAGCTTTCTTTTTCTATATAATTTGGAAAATGTTCATAAACTAATTGCAGACAATTTTTACAAATGTTGCAAAAATTTAAATGCAGTATTCCTAGACAATATTGAGCACATTGATTTATTTAATGAAATCAAAGTTGTCATTCTATTTAGCTTTCCAAATCGCAATACTAGAGTTATAAAATATTTGTCAAGGCATTTTTTTTGATTTTATCAAGATTTCTATAACATTTTTTAGAGAACGAAACAAAAATGATTTAATCTAAGAATTCATATCTCAAATTGTTCATTATAAGTTTATGAAGCAATACCTGCTGTTTTTTACTCTTTAATGGTTATTCCATTGTCCATTCTAACTCTGCCTACGTTGCTATAATTTTAAATATTTTAATACAATGATTCTCATTATATTATTCATAAAATTATTCTCTAAATGCATACATTAATAAACAAAATAGACACAAACACAATAATTAAAGACATATTCTAGCTTTATTTTTTTAAAAATTGGCAGATAATTGAGGACAACTGGTGGGTAATTGTGTTAAATATTTGACTCTAATAATTTCAGATTATATTATGTATTTTGTAATTAACTGTCTATTTTTATTATCTATGTTTTTGTAAGTTGTGTTTTCAAAACTGGCAACGTTGTTGTTGTTGTCATGGAGTTAGTGAATGTGTTTTGCTTTCGCTTTTGAGTTTGGTTCAATGATTACAGTTTTTCATATAATAAAAACGGCATTTACTGTTGGTAAAAAGAGTTTTTTATTTAGAGTATGAGTACGAAGATCATTTAAGCTATTAGAGTAAAAAGTTAGAGATGAATTTCTGAACAATTGCTTAGATCAAATTTACCGATTATATGTATGCTAATAAAGTAAAAACTGTCTCCATTTAAAAAAAAAACAAATATATCTAAAAATAACTTGTAAAAAAGCTTCTAAATTTGAAAAATAAGTAAATAAAAATTATTGCAAAACAAACTTAAAATTCTTAAAACTGAATCTGAGCTTGTTATTACATAAATTTCTATAACTGTCTTAATTAAAGAAAAGCAAAAATAAAATTATGTAACATTTAAAGACGGTAAATTTCTACTAATGCATTATTTTTTTTTCTGTGCCATATTTTAATTTTTTACAGGAATCACTTCTTATTCATATCATATTCGTACCGATGAACTCTGGAAAGAATCAGTTTAATGATGATGAACCACTATCTACCTGCATAATTTTACTGGTTTATCGCATAATTTTATAAAATTTTTGGTGAATAACTATGTATTATTTCTTTCACTGGAACTTTTTTACAATCAAAACTGGCAAGTTCATAAAATATATATATATATATTCTAAATTATTCAGACGATGAATATTTTTAATATTAAAAAACTATTAAAGTGTCAATTAGCATGTCTTGTAGCTCTTCTTAAACTTTTTTGAATGTTATATCTCTACCAATAATAATAACGAATATATGCGTGTTGGCCATTGAACCTCAAGTTATTAAATTTTATAGATATATACTTCGGAGAGCGAAAATCGAACATTAAAGATAACGTTTCATTAAAAATTACTAATTAAAACTATGCAAAATGTTGATGTTTTTCTTGGGTTCTTGACTTACACCGATATGTCTGATGTGCACATCGAATTATTGAATTTTTAGTATTTAAGTCTACAATTAGATAAAGTGTTAAATAGCATATAAATATAATAAATATGAATATAAATGACATATTTACAAAAATCAGTTGAAAACGCTTCAATATTTCATGTGCCCTTGATATAAATTAAGAAAAATCAAAAATGGAAAGATTATGATATTTCAAATAGAAATTATTTCTGAATCAAACTAAAAAATTATTTTAGAATCTAGCTAAAAACGTTGCAATAGTATTTATAAAACGCTATTGCTGCAACTACTAAAACACAGATGAACTTAACTAAATTGGTAAAAAAAATACTATGTTAATGCATGCAGACAAAATTAAAAAAAAGAAGAAGAAGAAGAAATTGTGAAACCGTCATGAAAACTTTCTCAAGAGTCACCCTCAGGAAGAACTTCATGCAAAAGATTTTTTCTGTGAGTGTTCTGACTTTCATACAACAATATTGATCCATCGTAATCCGAAAATACCTGAAATTGAAGCCTTAGAGATAACCAGTTTTCACAGAAATAAAGTAATAAATTATAGCTTCAGTGGTGGATTTGGAGTTTCAGAGGTCCGAGGCGCAATTCAATATGATTCCCCCTTCCCTCCAGTTATATTTAGGGTATGCCCTTTTTATGCATATTTTTCACTCTGTTAAGATCTGTATCCAATTTTTTGTGTTAAAAAAGAAGGGGGGACCTAAGTAAATAAAATTGAAAATTAAAATCAATTTTTTCATTCTACTTGGCAGTATTTAAAAGGATGAGGAAGTTCAGGGTCTGTTAAGGCTGTTCTAAAAAATAGGTGCTATTTTGTATATTTTGTACCATAGTTGCGCAATATTTTTCAGAGATACATGTCTAAAATTTCATTATACACTAAATCAATTATTATGGAATGGAGCTGTTTTTCTCTTTGGGGAATAAAAATATTTTGTTTTTGTTTTAAAATGTTATCAGAATCAGCTGATATTTTATTTTGTTGTTTATAATTACAAATTGTTTATTCCTCTATTCCTTTCTCAGATCGCTCATTAATTTCTTCAAATTCGCATTTGGCTTCGGTTCACTCATCGACATTTTCTTGTGCTTATTCTGTTTTAATTTGTTCATCTGTTTTTTTAGGTTTGCATTAAATTCCATTTCTCTCGTCAATTTCTTTGAAAACATTTTCAACAGCTTGTTCAGTGATTGAGTTTGTTCAGTGTGCACATTTTGTTTCAGTACACTCATTTATCTTTTCAAATACGCATTCTTGTTCAATTCTCTCATTAATTTGTTAGAATTCATATTCTACTTCAGCTTGCACAGCATTTTTTTCATGTAAATATTCAATTTCAATTTGCTCATAGATTCTTTTAGTTACACACGCTGTATCAAATTTCTGAACTGCTCTTTCTGTCTCATTTTCCCTTTTAGCTTGTTTCTAAAGAGTTATAATACATTCACTGAGTAAATTTTTATGCCTTTTCCGCATATTTTTTATTTATTTTATTTTGTGCCTTTTGCGCTTTGAAGCCCCTGATTCGAACTTTCTTTTCGGTAACAAGGCAAAAATTAGTCGCATAAAAAATATTAGCTGGACTTTTGACGATTTTTCCGAGTTGGAAAGTTTCCCCCTTCAGTTAAGAGGAGAAATTAATCAGTTTATTTTACCTTTTTGAGTCGTGCTAATGCCTAACGATTCGTATTGTAAATGAGCCCTGTTTTTTAACTTTCAAATATGCCAACAAATATAAAGCCACGATTACAATATTTTCAAAAGTACGAAAATAGAAACGAAAATTTATTTAAAATTACATGGTTACCAATCTTCGCATTGGTCAAAGGTCAAACACAAAAATGAATTCTTTTCCGCAAATCAAAGTCAATATTTTTTAAATGTGAAACGCTAAACCGCTAATAGGATGCTTTGGAGAAACTAACCTCCTTGAGCAAAGCTCTTCTAACCGAAGTCTGTTACTAAAATGCGTCCTAGGTCCTATTATACTAGGTATGCACAACCGTTTCAGGAGAGGGGCCAAAATATGAAAAAGGATCGAGGGCCAAAGCAGCTCGTGAATGTTAAAACGTTATAAACGTTAAAACACTATTTTTTTGTGGCAATGCGAATGAATTACAATTATTATTTTACTCATGCACACATTATACGATAAATAAATGAATAAAACACAAACAGCATAAATATGATTAAAATACTTTAAATCCCAAAAAAAAAAAAAATAGATAACTCCTAAAATAGTGGGAAACTTGAAATAGAATAACAGAGGGAAAACTTTTTGGTAACTATACAGAAAACATAATTTAAATTTTGTGGTAAAAAATTAATATTCAAAATTAGTAAAAGTTAATGAGATGGTTGGGACTGAATATTTGAAACTATTGATTTTATATTGGACTTAAGATTGTTTGTGGCAATGCGTAGAACAGAAGAAAGGTTCTCTCTCATCTGCTATTCTATTTCTTATGTTTGAATTGTTTAAATTCATAAGTGAGAAAGTTTTCTCAAAAGTGCAAGTGCTACCAAAGAAAGTTGCACTTGCAGCTGCATTTTGCTTTAAGCGCGAAAATTCTTCGACTAAGTCATTATAAAATTCTAATATCTGTTTTTCTTAGAACTGATTTTTGAAAAAATCAAAATTCTGTAAATCAATTAAGGCTAACTGCGTACTCTCTTCCGAGCTTCTCCTATACGAAAGTTCGTACTCACAGGTAGCCACGAAGGGAACAAACTGAAAAGACGCGTTATAAAAAGTAAATAAATTTAATGAACAACTATAAATTATTTATTCTGATGTAGAATCATTTTCGTATCAGGTTACCATCCCTACTTATTTGAAAAAGTTTCATTTGATTTTAAATCAATCTTATTTTATTAACAACGTTCGTGGGCCATAGGTTGTGCATGCCTGTATTATACAAACACGCTCATTGCCTTGAGAGCCATTCGTGCACGTCATAGGCCCCGAGTGTGCAGGAGGGTGTAATATGATATCTATCTATAGTTTCATACGATAAAAGATGAAAAATGTCTTCCCCACCCTGGCTGACATTTTACTCTCAGAATAATTGGTTTTTCAAGGGTACTGATATTGTGTGATTCTTTGATTGAGATAGCTGACCTAGGAGTGGTAATAGTAGAGTGTAAAAACGAAAGGTTTATTAAAAAAATATCATCTTTTACAAAATTTAAGTTATTACTATTTTTGAACCAAATTTTGAGGCCCCCTTAATTTATGAGGCCCGAGGCACGCGCCTCATGCGCCTATTTGGAAATCCGCCCCTGTATAGCTTCCAATTTAAACGAAATTACAGTAACACAAAACAAATTATAAACGATCACTCACAAATCGAAAATTCATTAAAACAAAAAGGAAAGAACATTACTAGTAGTCGATTCATCTACTTTACAAAGAGAGAGAGAGAGAAGAAGAAGAAGAAGAAGAAGAAGAAGAAATGCATCATGCTAAGCTAAATTGAAGCTTTCCGCGTCCATAGCTTCCCCTGCATACAATGCTTCGTCATTCTAAGTAATAATTAGAGGGCTCTGTGACATCTATTAATCGAGTTAACATGGACCATAAAGCCTGTTTTTATCTGTGCAAAAAGGTCAGAAAGAAGACAATTCCTCTCTTATTAAAACTTTTTAACAAGTTAAGGGCATTACACTGGGAACAGTTTTCTCAAGTGCTTTAGCCAATATGTTTCTACATTATTTGGCAACAATGTGTGTGAAAGTTTCATATGATAGATAATATACACCAGACACGAATGCCACTTTTGTCTAGCAGCTATGTTACTCGGTTACAAACCATAACGTTCGACTACCATTCACCCACGATACAAATAAAATTAGCCATGGCATTTTAATATTGGAATAAACTGCGCATTTTAAATGAGAAAAAGGAAAAAGACTTTATACGATAGAAAATGTACATTGTATATCAGAAGAGTGGAAAAATATATTTAATGGGAATGTGACAGGAATTAATTCAGGTACAAGGCTTCTATTACTAAATGTGTTAGATGTTTTCACTGGAACAGTGAAAGGACTCAATACTGCATTAGAAGGATTTATTTTCAAAGGAAAAAAAGGCATCTCAAGGAGTTTTCATCAAAACAATTTCTGTATGAGGAAATCAGTTTCATTATAATTTTCAAATGTTATATAATATTTAGGAGGATAAAATGCAATAGCAATACATGTTATAACCATATTTGATATATTTTATAGAAAATCTCCTGTTCATACCATAATCCTTATTATTTTATAATAATCTAATAATCATTTAAAATTTGAAACAAAAACTTTTGTATCAGCCATTATGTTTATTGAGGCGTAGTTTTCAATTTTTGTTCTCTTTAAATTGAAATGAAATGAAAACTTCTAAAAATTCAAAACAAAACATCTGTTGACAGGATGGCGCTGTAATTGTAAGGGATGATTGCTTTTGCTGTGAAGCATAGCCAAAACTTTCCACATTAGTCAATCATTGCACTATTCACTTTTTTCCAAGCCTGCTGATGTAAAAAATGTTTTCGTTTGATTTCGAATCATGGAGTGACATTTTTCTGGAACATTTCTTAGTGAGTGTTCTAATTAGTGTGATTTTCGTAATTGCTACTGTTATTATATCTATGAAATATGGTCAAACCAAAAAGATAGATGAAAAAATGATTAGTTCGGAGAACAATAATGCAGATGTAAGTATGTATATTTCACCCGAAAGAAATTGTGAATTTTAATAATTCTTATACTTTGAATTTGGTTTTCTCTTTATAAATGCTTACTAAATGTTAGCAATAATATAACTTTTAATTACCAATATTTAGTAAGCATTTTAATGTATCAAATTTACAAATTTTATAAACGTGTTTTATTTAAAATTCGAGATTTTGTATAAAATTTGTTTTTTGTGTTTGTTGAGTCAGATAATCATTGAAAATTTAATTTGTTGAGATATAACAATTTATAATTTTGAATTGGTGTCTTAAATTTGTATATCTATTAAAATTAAAGATTATTATTTCCCTAGTCATGATGTACACTGCACTAAATGACCAGGTTGTGAATTCAGTAAAATATACTTAATTATGTATATATATCTTTTAAGTCTATGTATTGTAAGAGTTATTTTGGTTGTTATCACTTTTTTTTAAAAAAACAGAAAAGAAACAAAATTATTTATTATATATTATTAAAGATTTATTTAATATTGATTTGTATCCTATTTAATATAATTTCTATAGAGTTCTAATAAATTTTACATATAATTGCAGACGAGTTGCTTAAAACTTAAAAAACAAAATCTTTATTGTCTCAAGCCAAATATTTCACTAACTCCTTATAAAATGTTTTATTTTATTTTATTTTATTTTATGATTGTCTTATCATTATTTAAGGAAAATTTTCTTAGTTTACTTGAAAGCTAACTTCCATTATTTTATTTTAAACTTAATGATGAGAAATTGTATTCCTAAAACTGGAATATATACCATGATTAGTTATATATACCATGAGTTTTTAGGTACACTTAATAGTGATTTCAAAAAAGTTTTAAACTTTAATATATTTCTACTTTGTAGGAATTATTTGTAATGAAAAATGTGTAAATAATTAATACATTTCTACTTAGTAGGAATTATTTTATATAATTTATTATTATTTGTAGAAATTATTTATTGAATTCTATAGTTTATTTCACTGCAGGTTTGGGAGGAGAGAGACAGAAAAATAAAAGAAAATTTTTTGTATGTGAAATTGAGTAGTTCTTGCTAAAAGTAAAATACTCTGAAAATTTTTTTTTTACCTTTTTCCCCATAATAGTATTTCTTTCAACGATTCAAAAAATAATTAAAAGTGGTAAAATTAAACAAATTAATATGTCACTTACTAAACTGTATTACTGTAATATAGCTAATAAAGGTCTTCAATTCTTTTGAATAAACTATGAATGCTTTTAGATGTTAATCAGAGTTTTTTGGAAATTTGATCCTGGAATTAACAAAATGAGATAATAAAAAAAAAAAAATCTATAATTTATTTTAGGTGAATAATAGATTCAAGCATTGCTTTTATTAAATAAAAAAAATCTAATGTGTAATAAAAATAAGTAATCTAAATATGTACTGTTACATAACATATCCAGGTTTGTAAAGATGGAATATTGTTATAAATTTTTTACTCACTTCCTAATGCGTTATAGTTTTGAAATTTTGTGAGTTAATATATTCTTAATGGGAATTTGCTTTTTAAATATTTTTAGAACTTATTTCTAAACTATTCAATTAATTAGTTTTTTATTAAAATTGTTATATTTATAATGAATTATAAATATGATATATGTATATTATAGTGCAATAACGCTACAAGGTATGTTTAAAAAATAAAATTAATTTAATTCTATTTTAGGAAAATTCAATTCAATCCATTCCTATAACACGGTTGAAAAAATCTCCTGCTCTTTTGGCAGAAAAGATTATTCAAGAAAAAATGACAGATGAACAAAGAAACCATGAATATGAGTAAGATTTTTTAAGGCTTTTCCTTTCCTTTAAATTCTTAAAAATAAATAACTTCTGACAGATTATTTAATTGAACTATTTAATATTTAAAGTACTTTCAATAATGGTATTATCTGGAAACAAATGACAGATTTTATTAATCATTGAATTAAGTGATGTTAGTATATCTTAGTTTCCAAATAATTTTATTTATTTTCACATAATATCAGTAAAAATATTGAAAAGTATATTTTGAGGAATAATAAAAAATATTTTATTTTGCGTGAACATTACAATTATGTTGTATTTTAAATATACATAATTTTAACATTTTGAATAGGTGTGTAAACTTTAACAATCCATTGTATAAATATTTAGATTTTAAAAACATGCTGATTAATTTTTAGTCAGTTATTCATCATTTCAAGTGTAATATGTATGATGAAAGTAATATATTTTTTTAAATATTAAAGATTTTTAAGAAGCTAAATCGACTTATTATTAATGAAATTCATTGCAAAATAATTGCATTTATTCCATAACGCATATAAAATAGTTGGAAAGTAACAATGTGATTTCTGTTAATTTAATTAAAGAAGATTTTTTTAGTTAGGTTTTAGTATAGTTAAGTCAAATTATCCCTTTGAAATTTTATTCCTTTGTTCTTATAAAGCTACATGACATATTCAGGCAGTTGCTATTATGAACCTATAAATGTTATATATTAATGCATTAATAATGAAAAAAGAAGAAAGTACAAGACATCTTGTTTCTTAGGAAGAAAAGTGAAATCAAATTAAACTTCATTTAAACATTGAAATTATAACCTTCAAAATGATTTGTCATGTATATGAATAAAACATAGAAAAAAGAATCTGGATTAAACAAATTTTGCTATTTGTTTTTTACATTACTGTAACTAAATAGTTTTAAAACTTTAGTAAAGCATTATTTATGAGTATGATGTTTGTAGAACAAAATAAACTATTCTTTTAAGGGCTGTTTTATTGCACTCTAAATTCATTTAGCAAAATTATATTATGATGCCTTCATAATAATCTTCATTTACTTTTCTTTTCATTATTATTTTAACTTCTAAAAATCCTTTTTAAAAAAAATTTAAAATAATTTATTATTGAGACATAGTTAACAATATTTCAATATTGCTCAAGTTGACAATGATAAAAAGCTGTACTTTCCCCTAAATTATTAGTAACATGAAAATGACCTATATCCAGCCTGACTATGACTTAGTTGCAAATAATTTGCATCTCATAAAATGACAACATTATGTTTAAAGATAGAAATTTTAGTGTTATATATATATCCCCTTTTTTAAGCTCATTCAAATTTTATATCTGTTGGAATTCATTCAACTTATTTCATATATATTTTATTTTTTTGATTGATGCTCCTGGGCTGATGCTAACCAATTTCTTATTGATAATTAATTTTAGAACAGAAAATACTTTAATACACTTGCTGTTAGATTTTCCCCACTATTGACACTTCTATTTAGTTTAATCTTTTACTTTAGTTTTACATTTTAGTATATAATACAAGGTGGTATTGAAGTCTTTCAATGTGTCTTTGGTAGCACAAAACAGGTCAAGTCAATTGTTCCAATTCCACTAATTTTTGCCCAATATTCAGATGTCACACTAGACACAACATTTGTAACCAAAATTTGAGTTTTTAATATCTTCAGCTGGTGTTGCAAACATCTTTTCCTTCATGTAACATCAAAATTTACATTGAAGAGAAATAGCAAAATTGATAGAACCAAAGATTATATTGAACACTTTATTTGACACCATTTTGATAACTATCATATGCAAAAATCACTATTTTTGCATTAGTTTATACTATTTGTAGGATTTTAAAAACAGAAAATGTGATTGTGATTAATTTTAAATAAGAAACTGTTCTATATTGTACCCAATGATTCTTTTATAATGAATTTTTATAAACAGTTAACCTTATATATCCTAACTATAGTTTATTTACAGCTACACAATCACTTATATCTTATCCAGTCACCTTGAATATTTCCCCCTTCATTTAGAAACTAATGAGTTAAATTTATTATTTGTACTTTTCTCTTTTGATTTCATTAGTAATGAATTGCATGTCTTAATACTAGATTTATGGGTGTCGGCCGTATACCTATTTTTACTGAAATCCGTCTTTTTGACATTTAAATTAAAATACAAATTTTTGTAAATCTTTTTATTTTAAATTAAAAGTTGTCTTCAATACATTTTTTATATGTAAACTCTATTTTGGACACACACTTTCCACATACATACTTGTTGCATTTAATGCAAATGTTATCTGACCTATTTTTTTTTTACATAAGCCAATTTGGCAAGATTTTCGCACATTTCAATTTTGTACATCAGACAATGAATTGCAACTTGTATTTTGTTCGTCGCGATGGTCACTACCTAGTTCTTCAGCTAATTGAAAGATAAAATTCTTTTGAGATATTTTTACTCCAGTGGTCTCATATGACTCATACACAGCCATTATTATTATTATTATTTTCATTTTTGTTATTTCACAAAATTTGAAACATTTGGTGGTAAATTAAGTGGCCCATCAATTTGACAGATTTTCGTAAAAATAGGTGCACAACATATACAGAAATAATAAAATGTAGGTCTTTCGGAGGATCAAATGGAAAAATATATTCAATGTATTATATAATTAAAAACCAATATGTAATATCTTAAGAATAATATTTACATGTTCCAAATTTTTAGGCAAGAAATCGGAAGCCCGTCAAATTGACGAGTTCCGTAAATCTAGTGTTAACGTTCTGCTACAAAGGTCTTTGAATAAAAGAAATACAAAATATTAATGTTCATTTCAGCAGTTTATTTAGATTTTTTACATTTTCTTTAGGATTCAACAGAAACAACTAGCACAAATCTTTGAATTGATGCAAAAACAAAGTGATAAATTTGGGAATATAAGTTTATCAGAAGTAAGAGAGCAATTCAAGCTGTACCAGTGACAAATGGATGCATTTTTATGTAAATACTTGTAGTATCTAAATATCTTTATGCCAAAAATTTTGTTTTGTATATTTATATTTATTTTTTACTATTGGTTTATGTAATATAGGCTTTATTATATTGTAGTTTACATTTTTTTTTATTTCAAGAAGTCATTAATAAATAGTTCTATATGTTTTTAAGAGAAATTGTTTTTTTTTCTTCTTTCCTTTAAGACTCAAATAAATTTCTGCAATTAGACAAAGAAACATCTGAAATTTTAATAGCTTTGTATTTCAATAAAATGTTAAAGTTGGTCATCTTCATATAGTTTTGAAGAGGTTTAGTAATTTCAAGTAATTTTTTCATCTTTTGGTTAATAAGTGTATGTTTTGTTCTAAAGATCATTTATAATTTCTGAAAATGAAGTCAATTTTTACTACCGAGTATGATTAAATCTTCAAAGAGGCTTAAATTCCTATTATATTGGTTTTATAAATTTTTCAAACTCTTCTATAGATTATGCACATTTTGGTTTTTTTTTTTTAAAAAAAAACTAATTAGCTAAGAAAATAAAACATAAAAAATATTTGATGTTATAACCTAATATGTAATAGTAAAATTTAAAGTGATTTTTTAAAGTCTTTCTAACATTTGAAATATAAGGTATTAGTAAATTTGTATATAATGTCATTACTCACTATAAAATGGCAATGACAATATACACCTTGCTTCACAACTAATTTGCATGTGTTGTCCACCATTTTAGGTATATAAAGCTATCAAAGGTTAAATAAATATAGCTGATAGAATATTAAATATAGTTTTCAAACTGTACTACATTCTTTATTTCTACCTGTCGTATTGTGTCTCAATCAGACAGGCTAAAGGCACTCATTTTGTTATTATGCATCTTTTTGAATAATTTTTCTCATAACTTTTGAAGTTATATTTTCTTTTTACTGATTATTGTTTCAAAATAATATAATAAGTGTATTCTGTTTTATAAAATTACAAAAAAAATTTATTAAGAATAATATATTCAAGCAAAATGTATGTAAATTTTTAAAATTCAGAAAAATAACAAAAAAGATTATATTATTAGTCTCTATTCAGAAATGTTTTTAGGTATAAGAAATCAAGAATGACTATATATAAATAACTCTAAATTTTCATCTGTTCATCCCATATTAAAGTGAGTACATGTAAGTTAATATGTAAAATAAATATTTAATAACTGATCATGTTTTTTCTATTTGAAATTATTACTAATTATAAAATAAAATTTAATTCTTTTATATGAAAAGCAATTATACAAAACACTTTAATATAAGCAAGGCATTTATTCATAAATTAGTTACAATTTTATGCAAATGTATAACATTTCATTTTGCTGCACTTATTTAATTGCCCTGTAGGATGTATCACAGTTTCAGTTTTAAATATTGATTAACTCTTTCACCAATAAAAATCTGAAGTTTTATAAACAGCAACAAATTATTTACATTACAAACTGGCAGTTCTCCAGTGATAAGTTTAAAATTCTGTTATTCTAAATTAATTTTTGAAATTAAAGTTACTTATAAGGAGGATGACATTTTTTATAAGCACAAAATCACTTACAAGAATATTTTATGTTGCTGTGTCAGATAAATAAAATTAAAAGTATACTTTAAAAATTCTTATATATTAAATAATAAAATAAAACATAGACAATAAAACAAATATAAAATATTGCATTATAAGAAAATAAAAACTCAACAGATTACTATGGACACTTTTATGAATTCCAACCAGTGGAAAATTAATACTAACTTGCTTTGGTATCACTTTTGATTATTTAAAATGAAGTACTGGTTCTGTTAATTTCAACCAAAAGTAAAGACTTATTTTATTTTTTTAATTCTATTCAAAAAATGAAAGATGGCACAATAATATATACATATTTATACATAATATACAATTTAGGGGTCATATATATTTTTAAACTTAAAAGATTTGTTATTTTGAAGGAAAAGCTTTCAGCCACTCATTCACACAATAAATACACCAATCCCCACACATATAAAGAAAAATGCTTCATTGCTTCATCAGCAATTCTTCAATCTGAAAGAAGATTTTTAACAGTTTAGAAAGCAATTTAATAATAATTACAATTAATATAAATAATTTATCAAAAAATTATTGATTTTTGCAAGAATTGAACTCGCTTTCTTCACCTTCATGTAAAAAATACTGAAATCCTTACATTTTACCAATTGAGCTACTACCTTTTGATTTCAATTTTTTTTAATGAACTACTAATATTCTATTTAAAGTATTAAATAATATTTGATAAAACCATATTAACATCAAGTGTCATCCACAACAAATTAAAAAAAAAAGGAATTTGAACTTAAGGGGATGAATAAAAAAAATTTATTAACGATTGAAATTTTGCAAAAGATATATAAATATATATATAGAGAGTTTGAACTAATAGTAGGTATTGAAACATAAGGAATAGTAAAAAAAAGTAAAGCTTCTTTTAAGGACATTTTATACATTCTGATAAATTATATATATATATATATATATATATATATATATATATATATATATAAAGGGTGTCTCAAAAACCTGGACTGCATTTTTTATCCCTTAAATACTGATCATAAACCATAAATTACAAAGTTGTGTGGAAAAAGGTGCCAAATATTATGGAATCAGTTAAAATTTTCAGGGGATTAAACTTCATATAAAAATTTAAATTTTGTATTTTTTTTTACTCCTTACAAAAAAATTTCAATTAGTAAAATGTGCCCCATTATACAATAAGGTCATTTACAGAATTTTAACATGAAAACTCTAAAAAAAAATTATTAAAACAAATTTGGTGAGGGATCAATTACAAATTAAAATGCAAATGTTTACAATGCTTCATATCTTTAGTTTAAAATACAAATTTTTAATTCTATGTTTATTGAAAAAATACTTCAAAATTTTATATCATGAATTAAAGAATATAACTTAAAAATAGCACAGTCAACGAACTTGGGAAACAACTAAGAAAGATTTGCATATACAGATATATGCCTCTGATTGGTGTGTTCCATTTATTTCTATAGTGAGCATAATAAAAATCTAATTTTTGTATTTTTCAAAGTTTTATTTCCTGAAAATTTTAATTGATTTCAAAAGATTTTATAACTTTATTTACACAACTTTGTAGTTTACAGTATATGTCTGATCAATATTTAGTGAATAAAAGCTATGGCCAAGGTTTTTAAGACACACAAACACACACAATATTTACATCATTTTAATTTCATAAAAATTAATAATTATAAAACATTATAGAATAATTGTACTTCAATGAATTATGTAATGAATCTTTCATATTGTATATTTTATATAAAATGGTAATATATTATAAATATTACCATTCATCATAGTACTTTTTAAAATAAAAATCAAATTAGCTATATCTTGAAGCAGTTTAAATTTGTTTTGAAATTTGTGATAATGAGGATTTAAAAAAAATGTATAATATAGATGTAAACAAAATTGGTTAATTATATACTATCATTCATCGAAAGCAAATAAATCCATGAAATATGGGCTCTTAGTTCTTACCTGTGCTTTATACATGGATTTTACTTCAGATAAATCTAATTGCAATTCTTCTGTTTCTTCAACTTTTTCTCCATACATTTGTAAGAGAGTGTTATATTTTTGATCAAGATCCTGTAATATAGTTATAATTTAATTGCTAGGTACAACTTAATATTTTAATAACTGGTATTGGAGATTATAAATAAAGAAATGTGATACCAGTAAAATTTAACTTTTTTATTTATGATGTAATAATAAATTTCTGGCCAATATATAATATTTTACAACAAAACAAATATTAAATATTCATAAAATATTATTATGCAAGCATTCTTTTTTTTAATATCACAGTTGGTTAAATTTATGCATAAACAATTATTATACAGGCTGACTACTCTATTTGCTCCCCAATAATTTTTAATGCATTAGAAACAAGCAGCTGCTTTAAAAGAAATTAAAATATTTTTTTAGTCAATAAATGACAAAATTATAAAATCTAAATTTTTAAACAGCTCTTAGTTAAATAATAAATGCCACTGAAGAATAATGAACTGAATTATCTATAATATTCTACTAAGCATCCCAATAATTAAAAGAATATTTGATAGAATTGTGTATACTACTGAGAAGAATGCATTTTACAATAACAAACTTCTCTTTAAATATAAACAAACTGAATGTTTTTCCAGGTAATAAACATAAAAAAAAATTGAAAGCAAATTATTTACTTCATAAGTAATTGGTAAATATTTTTAGCGTTTCTTTTATAATAACTACTTAAATAATTTGTTTCCATATCTAAGTCATTTAAAATTTTATAAAACTTAAATAAATTACATTCTAAATAAGAAATATACTTTTTTAAGTTTTAAATTTCTACATCAGACATTTTTATGAGGTTCGAAATAAAAGATTTAAAATCATAGCATCAGCTTATAGGCTTATTTTTTTTCTTTCACACTCGTTATGCAAAGAATAATGATAATGAAAAGTGGTAATACATACTTTGTATTCTTTTTCTAAAA
Organism: Argiope argentata; assembly: GCA_026289955.1. Taxonomy (NCBI): domain Eukaryota; kingdom Metazoa; phylum Arthropoda; class Arachnida; order Araneae; family Araneidae; genus Argiope; species Argiope argentata. The sequence goes on from JAOUZG010019144.1 coordinate 4,238,535, forward strand.
TTTCTAAGTCTTTCACTTTTTCAGTTAAGGTTTCATTTTGTTCTGACAAATTCACTAACTCTCGGGTCATTGATTCTTTGACTTGCTCTAATTTGTTTATTTCAGACTGAAATCAAATATTGAAAAATGAACACATGAATGTTTGGAATTAAATCATTTAATCAAGAAATGTAAGACAAAATTTACAAATGGTAAACTTGTAATTAAAAAGACAAAGAATTAACAAGAATTTAACATTAAATAAATGTTAGTTAAAAAAATTTCCAGTAAACTTTACTAAAAATGCAATTCAAGTCTATAACTGTTAAGCAATGTGTAGAGATTTATTTATTTATAAAACAAATACAAATCATTGAGTTAAATTATGTTTATTAACAAATTAAATTTAAGTTAGTTTAAATTTGAATTTGCTCCTCCAGACATTTTAAACATTTTACACTGGTGTTTAGAACGTATACCGTAATTTTTAAATTAAAGTTGCACAGTGCACAGAATTAGGTTGAATGCACAAAAACATTATTTTGAGTTCTTGAATCATTGTAAATAAAATTGCAGAAATAGTTAAGATTGGAAGAATCTTAAATTAATCAAAATTTTCCAAAAAGTTGTATTAAATACAAAAAATTTAAATATACTTGGTAATTAATTCTTTTACTTATGCTCTATTCAATATTCTTTTAAAAAATGCAATATCTTTGAAATTTTTATATTATATATATATATATATATATATATATATATATATATATATAAATGATGTAATGAATGCTTTTTCATGAATGATGTAAATCTATACTCAAATAAATAAATAAATTGCAGGAAATATAATAAATTATTGGCACATATTTCTACAAATTATTCAATTATACAAATCTATACTATAAAATGCAAAATTTTCATAACAATGGACACTACCTGTAGTTGAAATATTTCTCCTTCCCTTTGTTTTAGCTGAGACTGTAAATTTTCAAGAAGAGAAGAACCACTTCCTAATCTTAAGGATTCATAAACAGACATTCTATAATTATTAACAGGTGTAATAGATCCATGTTCATTGCCTTCATCCTAAAACATAAAACATATTTGTTAATATATTGATAAAATAATTAACAAGTGAACTCATTTAAAACTGTAAAATTACCAACAAAATGTAACTTCTGTTAACATTTTTTTAAAAAAAATTAACATGAGGTTAATTAACATGAGTGCATTTTCATTTAGTATAAAATTTTGTATTTCCTTTTAAATTAACAGAAATTTTATGTTAATTAATAATATGTTTAAAAAGAGAAATTTAATAATTTAAAAGAAGATTCTGTATTGTATTTACAAATGAATGCTGTTATTTGTTTAAATTATAAATTCTATATTTATATTAAAATCTTTCATAAATATAGGAAGAAAAGTAATGAAAAGAAGATTTTTCATTTCAATATAGGTTTTTAAATATAATTCTTAAATTTTTTTAAAAAGCATGGCTTTCTTCAGGTAATATTATGTTTATAACAGACCTGTGACCAGTTGTGAAGACTACTTATGGAACTCCTAGCAGATCCTGTAGGAGATGGGCAAGGGGATGAACCAGATAAAATTGCTGCTCTTGCATCCTAAGGGATAAAAAAAAGAAAAAGGAATGCATGATAGTCAAGTAAGATATTCCAAATTCTTATTAAAATAAATAACAAATTATAAAACTTCTTAAAAATAAAAATGAAAAAGAGCTCACTTTAATTCTAATCTCTTCCTCCAATCGTTTAACTTTCTTCTTTTCAAAATCCAGTTGTTCTAAGCAGGTGGACATTGTATTCTCCAAATTCAACTGTAAAAAATTATTAGTATATATTTAAACCATACAATTTATTATAAAAACCATGGTTCAGTTTCTATAGCATACATAACTCAGCCTGTATGTTTGGTTAATTAGAAAAGAATACATAAATAAAAACATTAAAAGAGTTATACAAAAAAATAAAAATCATGCTTTAATAAAGTTTGAAATTGTGCTTTTTTTTTTTTGTTTCAGTAATTTAATTTCGGGAAACTACTTAACACAAATGCACTTCAATTCTTTAATGTCTTCAAATATATACAGACACTTACTCCAGTTTAATTATGCATCTTAATCAATTTTCACATTAAATTAAATTTTATACATACATTTTGTAAACAAAAAATTTCAATATTTTTTTGTGTCCTTCTATAATTTTCATCAATACATATTTCCTCATATTCTCACTAAGAAAATTATACATACAAGATGAATTGAATTTCCTTTATTATCATATATTAAATTTCTATAATATTAAAAAAAGAGTTCAAGAATTATGTAGAGAAAAGTTTAAAAGACTTATCCAAATGCAAATGGCTATATATTTAGCAGAAATAAATTTTTATTTATAATGTATTTTATTTTTGGTGTCCTACAAAAATAATACAAGCAGTGTTCTCCATTAAAAAAACTATCATATTCATATACACCTAATGTAAAATTATTTGCATGACATTTAATTTGTCATACATAATGCATATATTCAGAGAGTGTTGTAATCAGCCATAATTTTATACCGTGATTTATATTTTGTGGATTCTGATTTCCTTGGGTAAACAAATGTTTATGAACAAAATAGCTAAAATAATGTAATTAGTCAGATGGGTAAAATTTAGTAATTGATATTTTATATGAGACAACTATATTAAAATTATAAATTAGTATCAAATGCTTTTTTCAAAATTGAAATAATATTTAATTCTAATATAAAACCACAAAAAAGGCATTCAGAAATCAAAATAGTTATCCTTTAATGCCAGGAAATGCATCATATTTATCAATATGCTTTAGATTGATTAATTTAATCTTCACAATAAAAATATTGAGTTTAATGTCTTGTTGATTTATTCCCATTTTGTAACAAGCATATATAGATAATGCTATACAAATTTTTAAATAAGGTGCTTATATTGCTTTATTAATTGAAAATAAAAAATTATTTTTTCTTATTAAAATTATAAAGTTTTGAATAAAAAATAAACATTTTAAAAGCCCAGGAAATCAGATTAAAAATAATTTCAGTATCCAAGTTTTATTTTTTAGTAAATGAATTTTAATATGAGTTTTTTTTTTAAAATCAGAAAACTATTTTCTAAAAAAAATGTAAAATAAAAGTAAAAACATAAAATAATAATAATAATAAATTAGAATAAATTTTTAAATATTTAAAAGTATTATTTATTGATCATAAATGAATATATATATATAGCCACTAACATTTTTGATCACATGTCATAGGAAGATTTTAATATATATGTATTTATTTAAAATAAGCAAATATTTCAGATTTCTTTGTGAAAGCTTTGCATTTTTAATGTTTTCGCACATGTTATCAAAAAATAATGAACAAATTTGGCTTACTCTTTCTTGTTTCAGCTTGGTAATTTCGGCATTAAAGTTTTGTTTCACTTTATCTAAAGTATATGTTTCTCTATAAAAATGAGAAAAAAACCCAGAATATATTAGTTGAAGCAGAAAGTGTCAAGAGTAAATATTTAAGAGAAAACATTTTTCCCCCTTTTCAAAAATATGTATAAAAGAAGGAATAATTTTAATAAACAGATCAGTTGTCATTAATTAAAAAATATTTATTGGAATGCTAGAAAAATCACTTAAATAACATTTCTCTTCAACATTTTACAAACATATTCCAAATACAAACTGTTAAAGTATATAGCTTCTTTATAAAATATGAAATATTAATATGAATGACATAAGAAAAAATGTGAAAATATTAATATGATAAATAAAAAAATCTTAAGAGCTTCAAAATTATCTACCTGCTTTTATTTTCTTCTAAAACAATTATCTTTGTTCTCAGTGTTTCAATTTCTGAAGTCAGCTGAAGTTTTTCCTGTCTCAGTAAACTATTTTGAGATTCAAGTGCAGTTAATTTTGATTGGTATTCTAAATACTTTTCTGTTGCAGCTCTTTCTTTTTCAGATATATGTGCAATATGATTTTGTGCATCACCTTTAAACAGAAAAAAAAGCAATTGTAATATTGTTTTCAGAAAAATAATCAAGAATTTAAAAATCACATTAAATAAAGAGATTTCCTATTAAAAATTAAATAAATTTTGGACTTTTTGGGATAAATTTATGAATTTACTATTGTTTCTGATCCTTTAAATTACAGCAAATTGTTATTTCAATTATACCAATCCATCTTTAATACTTTCACTGATTTTTTTTTTTACATTACACACCAAGGTATGAAGGTAACATTTTAATGAGCAGATTTCATTAAAAAATTTTTTTTTAATAAGTTAAGGCTAGATTTAACTTCCAATCTAAGGGACAATAAGATTTTATTTTAACTTTTTATTTCGAATTACTTTTATTTTCACTATTGCTGTATTAGCTCAGAGTTGTGTTCATTTATTGCAGTATACTAATTTTGGTACTTATGTATTAGACCGTCGATCTTTATCACCAAATTTGAAAACATCGCCAATAAGCTGCTAAACCACCAATAATGGCAAAAAACTGCCATTATTTTTTTAAAAAAATGTTCAAACCTTAACTGCCGTCCACCATTTTGTTGCTGTCGATGGTTTATTGCCAAATTTTTATCCGTCGCCAATATATTACTAAATCATTGGCATTGACGGTCTAATATGTAAGTACTCCGAACTTTTTTCATTAAGACCATAGAAAAAAAATTCTGAGATATTAAGTAAAGTATTCAAGCTCCAATTCACTTATTAAACTGTTATATTATTTGAAATTTTTATCGTTTTTTTTATTATAGCTCAATTTTAGAAAAAATTATAGAAACATAATATAATGAATTCATTCATGAAATACAGTATAAAACTGTTAAGTTTCAAAATGGAAAGTGCATTTTACAGAGAAAAGAAAAATGTATGATATCACAATATAGGGTAAAGTAAATAATACATGATATGCGCTGTTAAATTTTTCATGTAACTACAAATTTGTATAAATAGATTTGACTTAGAAAGTACACAAGCATAAAGTAAAAACGTAAAACTTTTATAAAATTAGGGTTAAATGGCTATAATAATTTATTTTACTGGACAATCTATTCAATTTTACTGCATAAGAAATTTGATTTAAATTAAATACAACCATGTTCCACAGAAGATATTTATCAGTTTAAAAAATGATAGATTGAGCTAATAAACAAACAAAATCTGCACAGTTAAAAATATAAATTTCCATAACAAATATAAGTACCAGATTTGTTAAAACTAACTTAATTAAATATAATATTAAATAAAGAACTTTATTTAATAATGCACAACAATATTAAACAAAGCTCACAATGATTTTTTATAGTTCAAAAGAAGTAATATTCTGAAAAACCTACTTAATCTGTCTGTCAGGCTTTTTTCTATTTTCTCCCAGGAAATGGTCTGGGCTGTATAAGTTGCTTGCAGATTTTCAATTTGCCTAATTAAAGGTCTTGTAGCTATAACAAAAGCAAATACATTAGAAAATAAAGTTAGGTTTATTTAATTAATACTCATAGTTGGAAAACAAATAAGCAACCAACAAAATAAATGTCCAAATAGTAGTAAAAATATATTTTATTATAAACTAACAACAAAATACTTTTTATTCAAGTTAATTACAGTAATATTCCCATATTTAATGTCTTCTTATTGTTTGCAACATTTTTTATTGATGCCATCTGAATGTCTATGTTCCCATATTATAAATTTACATATAAAAAAATAATTGTCTGAGTAACAAACAAGAAATATTTTGTTTAACTATGATGTCATCTATGAAGTGGCATGAAAATAATATCAACTACCTTCATACATTTAAAGAACAAATAGATGTCATCAAGTTTGTATATATATATATATATATATATATATATATATATATATTATGTAATACGTAATTTTAAAATATATTAAATTTTTCTGAGCCCTTTTATCTATGCATTAGATTTAAGATGATTATAGATTCTTTCTATTTAAATTATTCCTTCAGTCTTTTGAGATGTGTAAATGAGGGATAATATTTAATTGAAAAAAGTATGATATTATTTAATTAGATACATCAATTAAAAAATAAATGCATTGCTTTCAGATTAAATTAATCAATCAATGTCATCTTGAGTTTAAAAATTTATTTATAGAAAAATATTTCTAACCTGATGACATATTTTTCGTTAATTCCTCATTTCTTTCTTCAGCTTCTTGTAATCTCTATGGAAAAGAGAAAATATTTTCATATTTTAGAGAAGTAAAGTAAAATATTTTTTACAGCTACTTTAAAATTTTCTCATTGTTTCATTTTAAAATATTATTATGTCTAAAGCTATAAATTTTTCACTTCACTATAACAGTTAAGTAATAAAATAAAAAACTTATATATGATATAGAAATTGGTGAAATATTTAAATTTTAAATGATGAAACTTAAAATGGAAAAATGTCATTCGGTCCTCTGTTCTTATCTGTTCAGAATAATAAAATAAATAAAATATTCTGTAAGAATACATCACTACAAAAGTATTAAACTTGGTTCAATAAATTTACTTAATAAATTTTGCTCCTATTTAATGGATCATTTACAAAAAGTTTTAAATAATAAATGAAAAAATATTAGATAAAAACATTGAACAATTACTATACAAATTTTCCCAAAATAAATAAATGAAATTAATGAAACAAAAATAAAAATCTTACTTTTTGTAAACTGGCAATTTCATCCTTAAACATTTTCTCTCTCAAATTTGCTTCATCTTGAGATCGAGATATTGTATACCTTAACTGTTGCATTTCAGAAAGTAGCATCTCTTTTTCTCTCGCAGCTTCTTTATTAGCATTTTCTAATTTTTGTTGAAGATCTTCTTTAGCTTTTAACTCCAAATTAGATTTTAATTCCTGAAAATAATAAGTGAATTTTTTTTAATTAAATAAAAAAGGAAAAGAAAAGCCTTAAATTAAAAAATAAAATTTGATTTTAAATAATGTTGTTTACCTCCACTTCTTTCTCTTTTGCAGAATATGATTTCTGTAAATCAGTGAATTCCCTAGAAAGAAAAAAGTGTTATATATATATATATATATATATATATATATATATATATAATGGCATTTTAAAATCTAATTCAAACTTAATTAATTTCCTAATTTTCAGTTCAACTCAACATATATTATCTTCATTCTAAAATACTCTCATATTTTCTTATCCATTCCACTTTTTCTATTTAATTCACTCAACACAACCGCAGTGAAAATGCTTAAAATTGCAATTTCATGCGCTCCAAATGGAGGGATAAAAAAACTGTCCAATCTTTTACAGTTTTACAATCTTTAACTTTTACAGTTACAATCTTTTAACCTTTATCTACTAAATTACATTGCCATCAATTTTCCAACTTTATTTTTGCACCAGTAGTTAAGTTTCCTTGCAGAATAATCCCAGAGAACCCAAGAGAAAAACTTTAAGTTATAGAAATATCTTAATTATTTTTCATTCATACTTTTAGCTTATATTAACTTCTTGCTATTTAGGTTACATTCTCCGTGTATTTAGAAGCAGCAAAAATAGTCATATTACGAAAATATAATCCAGATTTAAATAGTACTTATAAATACCGTCAGTAGATAAAGGGTTAAAAATCCCTGTGTTTCCCTTATCACAATCAACATGCATGAGAAATCCCTATCAGAATATTATAGTATATAAACACTGGAAAAATTATTATCCCTCTTTTTTATGCTTCAAAAATTGTACTGCTTCAAAAATTGTATGTTTATATATATATTTACATGTAAGTATGTGTGTGTGACATCAAGAAACAAATAAAATAGGTAAAAATTATTGAAACTTACTTGTAAGTGCTATCTAATGATCTTTTCAAACTGTATTCTTTCTCCTTACTATCTTCCAAATCACTCTGCAATAAAACAAGGTACATAACACAAAAAAAGAAGAATTACATGTCTGAAGCTTCTATTGTATAATAAAGTAATAATTAACTAACAATGCAAAAAATAACAAATATTAAAAAAAGAAGCATTTATGATAATTATTATTAAATTCAATAAATCCATTTCTTTTATTTACTACATTAATTGAATTTGTTAAAAAGTATTGAATTAAAACAAAAGAAAGCTTGTTTTTTGTCTTGAAAGAAAATAAAAATATCTAAAAATAATATTATTACTGAAAATACATTTGTTTCAAATACCTTAATATACTATAATATTTTATGTGTTTAGTGGCTTAAAACAATGTTTTTGTGATTTTGAAAACCATCTTAAATGGTACAATTAGACTAATTTGTTTACAATATGTTGCATAGTCTTTCTAACATTCAATTTTAAAATTATAAAGAACAACTAGAGATTTAGGTATTCAATTACATCTAGAGGTGAAAAGTTTTTTAAAATTAAAATAAATATTTTTAAAAAAGCAATTGGTATATTACCCATCTTACTCCTTGAAGAATACATACTTAGAATTCTATCTTGAAGAAGGTTACTTCAAGGTAAAATTCTAAATTATGAGTCGTAGCAAAAATTGTAACAATAAATATACTTAATTAACTAATCAACAGTGCTTAAATTAAACTATATTAAAAATAAAGATAAGAACTAAAACAGCAGCTGGACTTCAGTAATTTCAACACATTTTTTCTATAAACATGGTTCAAGTTAAGATACAATTTTATTTCTTCTCATTAATTTGTTATTCATTTTTTATACACATATATATTTTGAAAGTCTCAAATAAAAAGGTTAACTACACCAATTTAAAATATACAGACAACTTAATGATTGATAACAAAATTACAATACCACTTAAAATATTTCATTTCTAAGAAACAAAAACATTAAAGAACTACAATGATTCATACCTTTAGCATAGAGACATCCTTTTCAAGTTTCTTCACAGTAATATTTAAATTTCGGATAACATCTAAAAAATTACAAAAGTACAAGAACATATTTTAAACAAATTACATAAAAAAATCAAATTAATACATTATCATCAAAAGAAAACACAAAAAAGTTTTAACATATGATTGATATGAAAATAAATAAATTTAGTCAATAAAAAAGTAAGTTTAAAATAGAGGAATTATGAATATTATAGTTTTTTTTAAAAAACATTACCAATATGTTTCTTTTCTTGCTCTTCTTTGGCCCCAATAGACTTTCTAAGTCTTTCAACTTCCTTCGTACTATCTTCAAGTTTCTCACTGTAAAATTAATACATAGTCATCTGAAAGCAATATGAAATTATAAAAGGGTGGAAACTTGGTCAAAGAAGTCAAAGTAAAGAACTTACGCTTGTGACTTTATAGTTCGGTCCATTTCATCTTCCTTTGCTCGTAACTTTTTAATTATTGTTGTATGAGTTAATTCCTTTTTAGCCAACTTTTGACCTGTAATAAACACAGATTTTTTTCAAAAAACTAGCCATTTATTATTACTAACACACAAAACAATAACTATATAGGTATATAGATTTTTTCTTAAATTTAGGAAGAGCATTTCATAATACAACCTTCTTCAGTTAATTCTTTTATTTGTTGGTCTTTCTCCTTTATAATTTCTTCAAAATCAGATGCTAAAATTCTGTAAAATAAAAAGAGATTCAATTAATATTCTGCATTTCAAATGTAAAAATAATTAATTATTTTTAAAAAAAACCTGATTAAAATTTTTTAAATGAAGAGATATCTACTATTTCCCCCCTGTAATATCTAATGACACTTATTTAACAATAAACATATATCATTCAAATATACTCCTGGATATTTTCAAGAAATTAAATAGCACTAGCTAGGTTCTTAAACTGCTGAACACTTTGATATTTATTAGCCAGCTTTATTTTTAATTCACATTAAAATAAAATGCAAGAAGATACAAAATATTACATAGTTTTTAAAGAGTTTTAAAAATTAAAACAAATACATTTTTCAAATATTACCGTTTGTCAATTTCTTGCTTTGTTTCTTCAAGCTGCTGTTGAAGTAAATTCCTCTCCTAAAAATATAAAGTCAACTTTCAAGTAAAGGAAATATTAAGTGCAAGGCCTCAATAGGGATTTCTAAGACACTTAAATATATAAACTTTCATGTTTAAACATAACATAATAATTATAATGGCAGCGCTGACATATATAATGCAAAAAGGGGGAGAGCAATAATTAACTGAACTAATTGCTGAAAGTCTAATGGAAAAAAAAATTTCCAACCTAAAAGTTTAAAAATAAAAAAGAAAACTACACAACTAATTATTATTAATTAAAAGAAAATTTAATGCTATTAAGCAAATTTCATTAAAACTGTGTAAAATGGAAAATTTTCGTTGCTATTTGTAATTGCAAATATTGAAAAAGCTTAAAACTAATTTAAAAGAATACTGGTGACTCATAACCCAAATATTTTTTTATATTTTTAGTGAGACCAGTTTAAAAAGTCCTCTTTTGAAATGCAACATAATAAATTATATTAATACTACAGACATGACACTGTATTACAATACCTATATATATATTACCTTAATAGTCTCTTTCAGTTGACCTTCGACATGAGACAGTCTTTGGGTAAATTCTCTAGTTAAGGCAGTGATGTCTCTTGACTCTTTTGCTTGTTCAACTCTCATTTTTTGCATTAGGCTATAACAAGAGCCAAAATTAAATTGGTAGTAATAATAACAACAATATACTCAAGGACAAACTCATTCTTTTAAAGATAGAAAAAAAAATTCTTAATAAAACATAATTTGACATTTATTCTATAACAATAAAATTTCAACAAAAAAGTTACTATCATTTTGAAATATTATAGAAAATGGAAATAATAATAAAGATACAGCATATATTTCTTTACTGTTAAAATATATATATATATATATACATACACTCACTGCAGAATGTTTGTACAAATAGAAACCAATCTTGAAAGGCTAATAATTCAATATTACGAATCTTAAATAAAAAAATTAAAAATAATACTCATCAAATGTTTATGACAAATAATAATGAATAAAAAGCAAAATTTTAAATAAACATTTTATTATCTGAAAGTCATGGAAATACTTTTCAGTACCAAATGGGATTAACAGTAATGTAACAATGTATGATATGGCTGGCTACTGATATTGATAACTTTTTCAATTTCAATATTAGTAGCCAGATGTATAGTAATGATAATTTCATAGTATTTTTATTTTATTATTATATTGTCAGTGTTAGTTTAGTAATAATTACATACTTGTTTGGTACCACTGTTTAGGACATTTAGGTCAACAACTGCATATCATTTTTAACTAGATTTGAATCCAAGGCAACTAGATTCATGTTTAAAACATAATAACTAAAATAATATTACAGTAATAAAGAGAATTTATGTACTTATGTGTATGAAACAAGCTCAAGCGATCAGACTTTCATATAATTCAGTTTTAATGTGATTTTAGTGATTTATAATTTGTTTAAAAATTATCTTAAGGTTAAATATTTTGGTCTAACTGTATTGGTAACTATGTTTTTAAATGGAAATATTGGCTGTATTTGATATTAATAAAATTTATCAGGCATACTTTAAAATTCAGTATTCTTCCTAAAAAGTATTTTTAAGTATTGAATTATGACAAAAGTTAGAAAAATGTATATTTAATGTATAATGTATTAATTAATAGGATAATTAAGAATTTGCTAGTTCAAATAAATTAATATATTAAAAAATGAAATTTTTAAGTACTGTTCAGACATATCTAAATTCAAATAAATATATTTATTCCATAATTTAAATGTACCCTTTAAAAGTTCTAAATTATAAAAATTTTACAATGTAATGTTTTTAAGGTATTTTATATATATAAATAAAGCATTTTAAATATCATATGATTTTTTTTCTTTCAAAAATGAATTAAAAGTTTTAATATAAATTTGCTAGATAAAATCTAAAATACTGATATTTTTCTAAAAAGATTAGTAAAATCCTTAAATTACCTTTTATTTTATAAAAATAATATAAATCCTATAAAAGCCTTTAATATTTATAATCGTTGTAAATAAATTTTACTTTCCAGAACTAAATAAACAACAAGAAAGGGTATAATTTCACAAATATTTATTCACTTATTTGTTGCTGATTGCTTATTTTACATGATTTAACAACAATCATAAAAGACCAAAAGCAAAGATTATGCCAACTCACTTCTTAAGTCTTTGTTCATTTTCTTGTAATTCAATGTTTTCCTTGCTTAATTCAATAATTTTCTTCTCTCTGGCATCTAATATTGTTTGAAGTTCATCTTGTTTCTACAATAATTTAATAAAATCATATAAAAAAATTTGGAAAAAAAAAACAATAAAAATTATGCACACATATTATCCACATATAATTCTCTTAAAGCACTATACTGAATATATATTACCTTTAAAAGATCCAAACTAAAAGATTTAAAGTATGAAAGGAAAGTTATTTGTTTTCTAGCTAAAGTAGGTCTAGAAATTATTTAAATAAATGCTTTTCGCTACAATGAGAATGTGGAATGAGAACACTTCTTTCAGCGACTTCTAATTCCAAAAGTCATGAAGCATGACAAAAGAATTTTTATGTAAAGCAAATTTATGCATTCTTATTCTAAAATAATTGTTTTTATATCTAACATGAAATATAACAAATACCTGAAGCAATCTTCTAATATTATCTTCTTCATCATCATATTGTTTTGGACAATCCAATTCATCTTCTGCAAATAGAGTAATCATCAAAAAAATTAATCAATTAAAATAAATAAAGTAATAAGTTTTATACACAAAGGAAAGATTTAAAGTTTAAACCCCAAATTATAAAAACAAATAAGCAGCAAATTATTTTCCAAGTCTTTTATTATCCAGTTAATTATTGTATATTACAATAAAAATATTGAAAATTTGAGCATTGTATAACACAATTAAGAAGCAACAATCACAAACAGTAAAATTATAGATAAAATTAATAAATCAAGCATAAAAGCAAGTATTTGATTTCTTACTGGCATTTGGATATTTAATATTGATATTAAATTTTATCTATCCTTCAAAACTCCAAGATTAAAAAATAGTATGAAAAAGAGGGAAAAGGAACCCCCTTCCACCCTGAACTTTCAATATTATTTCAGAACAAATCAACTTCAAGCAAATTTGAATTATTCCAATCTTAAATGAAATAAAAATAATAAAATACAGTTTTGACAAAAAAAAAATTAATTAACTAAGCATTTGTCACATAAGCATATAAAATCTTTATTTACTAGTTAACAAAGAATTTTTTAAAATTATTATAATAATTTGATAAGAGATCATTCATATTATGTAAAACAATATCATAAACAACTTTCTCTGCATTATCAATTAGACTCAGAAATAATGAATGTTCCATCTTACTCAACTGCTTGGCAGAATGAACTAAATATCGGTAGATTTAATTATTTTATTTTATACTCTGACCAACTAAAGAAAACATGTATAAATAAATTATCAAAAACTCCCTGATTAATAAACACAATTTATTCGAAAGAAAATGCAAGAAATGTTAAATTCATTTATAATTGATATAGGTAAAAAAAATCTAACCTTTGTTACCATATAGAGTTGTAAGAGAATTATTCTCATCTTCATAGCTCACTTCATCCAGCTCATTCACTACTGGCATCATGCTGTCTTTACTACTGTCTGATGTTGGGCTTTCAGATCTTCGAAATCGAAGAGGACGAGTTAACCATACATGTTTCATTGGCGAAGCATTTCTGTCACCATTTTCACCATTTGGAGGAGATAATATTTCTATATCTGAAGAAGTTGCTGTTTCATTTTCATCTCCAGAGGTGTTTTGTTCAGATTCATGCTTTGTATTATCTGACCTTTCTGAAGCTGTTGTAGAAACCGGGGAGTGGCCTCTATGAAAACTTTGGTCGTTTTCTTCTCCTGAACATTTTACAAAAGAACTAGATGAGGTTGTGTGAGATTCATTGCTGCTGGAAGATTTGGCATCATATTCTTTCACTTCAGCAGTATCTGTATCATCATCATCTTTACTACTATTACTGCTGCCATCACTATGATGCGAATTTTGCTCTTCATTAGATGAATTTTGAGATTCATCTATTGTTCGTCCAGGCAAAGTACTTTTAGACCAATTGTTATTATCATTAAAAGAATCTCTCTGTATTGTATGAAATGGACTAGCTTCATTAGTAACTTTTAAACTCGGATTTTGTTCATTTTCAGAGACTAGAAAATCCGAATTCTCCTGTTCCTCTCCTGTAAAGAGATCAGGGGATAAAGAGTCTAATGCACAGCATTCCCAGTTAGCAACATTTTCGGAGGCAGGCAGATCTGGAATAACCAGAGTGGAGCTGCTGTTATCATAGAAGGAACTTTCATTAGCTGGCTTTTCATCATTGGAAACTATTTGAGTAAATGAACCAGATGAAACTGCCATAGAATTGTCTGGAATTTCTTTTTTACTTATTTCTATTACATCATATTCTGACTCAACTTTCTCTTCTGTCTTTTCTGATGGGCTAGGCATATGTAACTCGAGAAACTCACTTTGGTCCATATTTTTTGAACAGGAGACAGATGTCACAGTAGGAACATTAGAAAATGTATGTTGCTCTCTGATTAAATTGTCAGATTCATTATCACAGTCAAGTTTATTTAATACCTTATTTTCTTTAATTTCATCAAGTGCATTCAAAATTTCAGTAGATGATTGTGTAACTGGAGGTATATCATTAGAATCTTTAAAATCTAAAACAGTTTCTGGAGACGGTTGCTCAATAACAATAGTTCTGCTAGTTTCCTCAATGCTAGAATCACTTTGAACAATTAAGGGTTTATCAGAAGACTCTTCAGTATTATATGTTTTTTGTACATAATCATCAGGCAAACTATCAAATTGTGGTGATTTATTTGATTCTTCTAATTTATCTTGCATATCATTTGACGATTGAGCAACTGGAGGTTCGGCTGGAAAAAGACTAGCTCTATGAGGTTGTGATAAGACAGTACCTTCTTTTCTATGCTTAGAGTCATTTGAACTGTCTTTTGTAATAGTTTCAGCAGGTTTTAATTCAGGTTTCAAAGCACCTTGACCTTTGATTTCAAAAAATGATCCCCATGTGTCAGTCCAAAAACCTGAACCATGTACTGGAATACCGCTTTCAGGAATGGATTGCTCTGGAGGTTTAGTTTGAGTTTTGGTTTGTTTTGAAGAAGATGCAGAAGTTGAGGGCTTATCACTTAAACCAAATGCTTCAAAAAAACTCTCAGAATCTGAAAGAGAGAGAGGAAAAATTAAATTATACTGCAAATGCCTTTTAAATATAGAATTACATTAAGTTAATAATAAAAGAACATTTTATAAATTTTTAAAAAGTTCCTAGATATTTTGTAAATAGTTAAAAACTAAACTTAATATTTATCTTTTTTATAAAAGTTTCTTAAAATTGGTATTAAAAAATATAGTAAAATATAATCTAATATAAACTTTGGTAACAGAAAGAGAATGACTTCCAAGTAATAGATTTATAATCAATGTATTTACATAATAATAGATTGATAAAATAAAATATAGTAAATAAGCTTACCAGTATGTCTTTTATCAGTTTTTGGTGCTGTTTCCTCTTGAATATCAAGTGCTTTGTCAATAGTTTTTTGAGCAGTGGTCAGTGCTGATTTAGCAAAACTAGCAATTCCTGCTGTATCAAACCAGCTCATGCTTGCTTTTTGTTGATAATTTGTCTAAAAGAAAGAGAAGCATTTTTAGCATTAAATAATCAAAATACATTTGAATTTCAAGCATTTTTTTTCTAAAAATTTCATTAATAGGGCATTAATAGCTTTATTCCTGGTAATATTTTTTTAGTTCATTTAATTATTTTTTTTAGTTCATTTAAAGTTTAAGTAATGCTACATATAAAAGTTTTTATAGCTTATAACAATAAATTATTCATGAAATGGAAAATTTAAAACAAATTTAAGCTATTTAAAATTTATATAAGTTGAAACATTTTAAAGAAAAAATTAAGATATTAAAAATAAACAAAATATAATTTTAAGCCTCTAAAAAATGTTACATTTTAATGATTTTAACTGTTAATAAATAAATAACTCATGAGCTTTAAGTTCAGAAAATAACTATTTCATTCCTAAGTGCATAAAAATAATAATAAATAATTACTACCTTCATTTTACTAGTGTCTGGGCAAAAACATATAGTGTAATTTTAATTCTGTTATTTATTAAAACAGATTACAAAAAAAAACATGATAATGACATTGTTCTTTATAAATTAACAGCTTTTAAGTAATTGATGACAAAATTTCAAAATTGGCAGGGCTGAACATTGAGACTTACAATGAAGAATTTATCTTTCTACCGGTATATAATATTAATTACAAAAAAAAAAAAAAAAAAAAAAAAATTCTGCCGAGTCTTATATTCGATGAATAACAGCAGAAATATGTGAAATTACTGTGTAATCTGAAAAACAAGCAGAATATACAAAGAATTATATTATCTTGTAGCAGATGATCAAGAGAAATTATTGAAGTGGATGTTTAGAATATTCAGAACATATACATAAATACCAATCATATTTTCTCGAAAGTTTATAAGATGGCAAGTCGACTAAAAATAAATTACAAAAGTAGTAATAACATTTAAATGAAGCGGTTCTTCGTCACTTAAAACTTCGGATAAGAAAACATTCAAATACAGAAATCAGCCGCATTTAAAACAACTAGAAGTAACATTACATTTCTAGAAATTGCTTGTCATGAGATGGCGCGCCAGAAGATTTTAATGCGTCTGAAAAGAGTGATTGAGATCTACGTAAACAAGGCAAATCACATTTAATATAACGAAACTACTATCCGTACACAATTTCGTGTCAAGGCCAAATCAATGACAATTACAAGAAATAACCACGAAAAAATTATTCATGAAATTATTTTCTTATTTTATGTCTGAGTTTATTATACAGCATACTTAGTTCATCGGGGTAAAATAATTTTGACAGAAACACTGAATCACAAATAGCAGAAATTATCTCATGCCACCTGAACATGTAGTTGTAAACAATGAAAAAGTTGCCATACTGAATTTGTAGTATTCAAAAATTGTGTATTTGTCTTTTGTTCATTATCATAGAAAATAAATAACTTTTCTGATATTTGTTATTTATCAACAAAAGTTATAATACAATAAAAGCAACTCTAAATCTAATGGCATTCCTATTTATATATATAATTTTTTTAAAAACTCAGCAAAAAGAAAGTTTCCAAACTTTTGCCTTATTTTACCAAGTGACATTTAATGAAAATTATGCTATTTGCAATCAATATTGTTTTAAAACTTCTTCGATGAATAGAAAATATGCCCTGGAATCTGGCTGAAGAATCGAAATTTCACAGAGGGGGTAATTTCATTGTTTGTAACCGCTGGCCGGCAAAACAGCGTGCTTCTCAAGGATGATGGCGGTAAATTTTGAGAAGCGTGTGATGTCATGCAAAAACATGATAAATCTACTTTTATGGTTTTTGTTTTACTTTCAATTTGGGGAAAGTGCAAAACTATCTGTTCCCAGAATTCTTTTACCGTACAATACAGGTGTACCTACTAATTATACATTAGAAGTCAAAGAAGGAGGTTGCTACAAATGGTATACTTCCAAAATATTTAGATGTTTATGTGATACTTTATTAACCAGACATTGTCGATCTAATAAAATACACCCACGTCTTGTTGTAAACGGGGAGGATTCATGTGCAACAAGATTTCCAACATATTTATTTGAATTTTGTTTTCTAAACTAACTGTAGATTATAAGTATAAGTTTATACTTAGATATTCAGGTGTTAAATCTTAATAACCTTCCAAATTAGATAATTTCAAATGGAACCTATGAAATCAAATATCTAATTTCTCTTTAAAGGAAATTTATTGCGGATGAATGGTTACATTTATTTCTTAGTTGATGCATTCAAAAGTATTTGTTAATCATTAAACAAATTTCAATTACATAATTTAACATTACAGTGCTTTAGGACATTTTAACATGTAATTTCATAAATGCAAGTAAATAGGAATAAAATTTTTATCTTTTTTTGAGTAAATTAAAAGTTGTTATATTTAGGAAGTTGTTTATTAACTTGTAAGTTAAGTTGTGAAAAACATCTTTGAAGTGTAATATTTAAGGGATTTGTATTTCTGTTTCTATTATTAGAGTCTTATTCAAACATATTTATTATATCTATTACCTGATACTAATTTGTTGTTATATATTAGACAGTTAGTATAGATACTAAAACTTGTTGGAGAACTTGGCTATACATATTTGTAATGTGTTTCAATTTTTAAAACAAATTCTTAAAAACATTTTTAATAATTTAATCTGTTATTGATTAAATTTAAGAAAACATTGATTTGTTTGTTAAATTTCATTAATTTGAAAGTAATAGTTTGTGTTTGGGTAAAGTTCATCCAATTTTGCTCTAAATTATGAATAATTACATTTAAAAAATGAAAAAATAATTAAATATTGAGAGTTTATCTTTCCCTTACTTATTTTTTAGCCTCACATATTAAAATTAATAGAAATGCAATGGAAAATTTTGAAATGCTTCTTAAAAGTTGTAATTATACAGTTATCAAATATGACAAATTGAACTTAAGATTTTTTCTTGTATTAGAGACTCTGAATGCTTTGGAATGGCAGAATAAAGTTCTGTGTAAATTAGCATTAAATTGTTCCATTCTGTGTATATGTCTGTATTAAGCTTATTTTTTAAATAATGAAATGGTATAAAAGTGAAATTGTTGTTTAATAAGAAGAAAACATTTGCATTGTTTTTTTATATAATTTACTTTTACTAAATTACTGTGCACTGATTAAATATAAATTTAAGTTCAATCAATATAAAATATTAATAACCTTTTCGGTGGTTTGAGTGAATTTATAAAGAGAGAAGGAATGCAATTTGTTTAAATGTAGTTTACAAATTCGAAATCGATCTTTTTTAATGTTTATTTTAAAAAAGAATTTATAAAATCTTGTTTAGATGTTAGTTTCTTATAATTTTAGGAGTTCTAGTAGATATGACTTAGTAACAGTTACACCTCTACCGTCTGATCGGGAACGAGCTTCTTGTACAACTAGAGCTTTAGTGTCTGCTGTCTCGCGCTATCCAGAACGAGAAAATGCTATCATCTTGGTTGAAGATGAAAGTAAGTTCTTTTTTGACATATCTTTAATCCTTATTATAAATTTGCTAAAAGTATATTTTAATGTCTCTTGCTGCACCAATTCACCAAAAGAGATGATGGGAAGAAAAAAAACGCTTCTGAAAAATAGGTACAGTTACCATTTTCTTCCTTAAAATTATGATCTATGCTCGTATTGTTTTATCATGGATTTTTAAAAAAAATTTCTTATTAATCTTTGCGATCAATATCACTGCTTATCTTAGCAATTTTTAAATAAAGAAATCTTTTAGGCCGGCTGTGGTTGGTCTGATTTGTAGACAACATTCAATGTCTTCGGCATCTGAAGAATGTACTAGATATATATTTTTTAACTTAAAAAATCTCATACGGCATTGCTCTCAGTGGGAGTGGAATTCTAGTAGCTTTCCTAGTTCATTAAACTAAAGAACTATGTCAAAACAGGAACAGTACAAAATCATAAGAAAAAAAAGCAATCAAACCATTCTCTTACAAAATTTTAAACAAGCATCCTTTTTCAAATTTTTTTAAACTTGCTATATATATATATATATATATATATATATATATATATATATATATATATTCTACTCACACTTCATCCATTTCGTAAGTTCAAAATATTTCCTGCCATCCCATTTGCTGCACATCTGTTCTTGAACAATTAGCAACATAACGAACTTTCAGTGAAACTGTCTGATAAGAAAAAGAAATATAAAAAAAGTGAAGGGAATTCTATTCTTAAATTAATAATTCAGACAATTTCCAAAATGCATACCTACAGTAAAATATTACAAGAGAATTATAATTTCCTTTTCATATTCACGTAAAAAATAATAATTTAATGTCTTATTAGCAATAAAAAAATTTCAATTGTATTACAAAACTAAATTGAAATCTTTGATAGTTCAACTCAACCACTATAAAAAATAGTAAACAAAACAGCATTATGGTAACATTTTGTTGTGTTACCGTATTGGTGACAAACTCAGGAACATACTAAATTATACTTCAACCATAAATTTAATATTCAAAATGTTAGTCTCTCAATATTTTTGTAATTTTTTTTAATGTATTATGTTTTTTTGTGATCTAAGGTGTTTTCATACCTATTTTATTATCTCATATACAGGTGGCTATAGTATTATTTTTATAGTTAGTTTCCATAATTTTCTATTTAAATATTTTGTACCAATGTTTTCTTAAATCAATTTTTGCAGAATTATTAACTTGTGTATTTTTTCTTTCTTTTAGAGTCTGGTCAAATTCTGCGCTGTGATATTGTTATTGATTCTATCCATTCTATTGAAATTATTACAACTACTAGAGTTCTTTTTCTTGAAGATGCTCCTGAAGCATTTGAAGTCGTGGCTAAAAATGATCAGGGTAAAAATTTCATTTTTTAAAAAATATAGTTTTTATGAATTTTAAGTTAATGTATATAATATATTCACATAATATATTTAGCACATGACATATTATTATTATTATTATATTTATTTTTTTGTGATTTCTATCAAAGATTTGATTAATGCTTTTTCATTATTTAAAAGTTAATAGATGTAAAGTAGAGAATATTCATAATTTAGGATTTTTAAATATGCTAAAATAATGAATTTTTTGATTTGGGCAGCATTTGCTGAAATTATCCTTATTCTAATCAAAAATTTAAAGAAAGTGAAAATAAGGAAAAAAAATAGAAAATAAAAAAAAATGGATATGTCAATTATTATCCATGTATATGAAATAGAAAAATAGCTATAGTGAAAGTTTTTCTTCTTGAATGATGAGGCAAGTTGAACATCTATGATGACAGTTATGAAGACAATCTAATGAAATTTATAATCTTCATAAGTGTTGCGAGCATTGGAATATATTTACCCAACATATCTTGCTCTGCCTTAAATGTCTGCATGACAGAGAAAATAGTGTTTGTTAGCTGCTTAAACTACTTATAATTCTTTTCCAACTTCAATTCATGAAAAAAACTAACCTGATTCTATTTATTTTGATTTCTAAATTTCTGCACTATTATCACTACAGAAGAAAAAAGGTCAGCTGACAAATAATAATACAAGGGGACATCACATTCTCCAACCTTTTGCTTATACGAACTTAATTAAAACATCTAATAAATTTTAAGGTAAAATGAAACTTAAAGAGTTTAAATGTTCAAAATTATTTAGAGGTAATTGTGACTTGTCTTCCCGACTTGGTTTGAAGGTCAGTCAGGTTAGTTACTTCATTGGACAAGTCCTTCATGAAGGCATAAACCTTAGTATCATCCCTCTCTTTATCGGTCTTGTTGATCTGCAGGCCTTCATAGGTACTTTCAATTTCAAACAAACCACAAAGAACAAGTTGTCCCAAATGATCTAGGTGAAATCTTCATCTCTGTTGCTCTTTTAAGGATTGCTGATACTTAAGTCTTTTGTTTAGGTCAATACTGTCTGTACAATCAAGATCAGGAACTCCCTCTGTTAGGATGTATTGGGGAAACATCGCAGCTGTTAATGGGATCAATGGATTAGGTTCTTTTATTACGTAAGCCAGGGATCTAGAATTGACTGTCGACTCAACACCACATAGGATAATGATCATTTTTTCATAGCCCAACAAGGGATTTTCCAAAATATGTCTCAGCAATTTCTTTACCTTTTGAGTCAAATGTTCCCAAAAATAAGATTATAACTTCCACAGATACCAAACACAAAAAGAGGAGCATCAACAATGCCCTCTTGTTAGGATCTGACAGTATAATAGGGAAATATTTATAAATTTTAAAATAGGAAGAAATTATGACATATTTATATTTTTTGTCATTATTTTCAATTGCATGACAGATTTTTCTTTCTGTAAAAGATATGCAAAATACCCAAAATAAATTTATAAGATTCATTACTATGTTATGTTAATTATTGTTTGTTTATGCATGTTAATTATTGTTTATATAACTCATATTAAATTTTGGTGAAATGTAGTTAATAATTGAAGATTTATCACATAGTCATTAGTATTAGACATAGACATATTTTGTAATTTATATTTGTTATCAAGATCTAGTTTTAATGTAATGAGAAAATTGACTTTTGAAACTTTCTTGGAAAGTAAGATTTCAAAATTGGAGAAACCAAATACACAATTTGAAATAAAAACAGTTTTAGTTTGCATGCAATTTAATTTAGGATGAGAACCCTCAATCTGTGGAAATTAGCCATTTCTTACTTATTTTTATCTGTAATTTATATTTTCTCTAATTTAAATTTTTTAAAATCAAATCCAAATTAAAATTAGTTTTTATTTCTTAGTGGTTTAGTTAAATGTGCTGATACATTTATTTAGAAAAGAATAAATTTCACTGTTTTATTAGTGTATTTTATCTAATTGGTATTCTTTATTTTAAAACTTTATTACACACAATTGCAATATTCACAGTGCAATTTACACTTTATTTATTGCAATGTCTAAACTGTCAATGCTCAATACATAGTTATTCAAAAATTATGTTCTTAAAAACTTGGTTCTTTAAAATTTTAATTATATTTCAAAATTTGGGATATATATATGACAAATTTAAATTAATTGTGGTAAAAATCAGCTTTTGGAAAAAAAATTGTTGATTTAGTTTATATTTTAATTTAAAAAAATATTTTATAAACCAAAAGGATTTTTATGTGTTATAATATTTTATACAAAATAATTTTTACATTAAAAATATTGTTCACGAAAGGGCTTTAATTCCATGTAAAGCTGTCCGTATGAAACAGCAGTAGGTAAATTAAAATAATTATTTTTTTAAATATATGAATATTATCTTTGTACTAAGATTACCTTGGGAGTTATTTATTAAAGCTATTAGTATTTAAAGAATATTTCTACTCTTTTTATTTCTTCCCCCCTTTATTAGTTGTTAGAGTATTTTTTTTCTCATTTTATTTATTACCATTTTGCTTTTAAATAAATTACTGTTTTTGTGTTTCTGTTTGCTGCAAATTAGTCAAACTCCATTAATTTGGTTTTGTGATTTTTAAAATTCAGAATATAATCTTTCCAAATTAAAGGTAATTCAGATTCTCAAGGATGAAAGACTTTCTTTTTGTATTAATGCTTGATATTATCTATTAAAAGTACTCATTTAAGTTTAGGATTTGTTTTTCAATAATCATTAATAATTTATATATTGTGCTTCAGGAGATACTTTTACAAGTTTAGCTGGTGTTGCTTTTCAATGGTCTCTAGAAAGTGATTCTCTTGCAAGTGATGCTTATGGGGTCCTAAGGTATTATTATTGTCATATTTTTTATTTTGGAAGTAGATTGAAAAAGTTATAAGTGTTAATAATCTTTATTCATATAGTATTGGTTATTAAATATTTGTTTAGTCTGGTTTTTTACTTTCTCATGTACAATATATATATAATACTGCATAAACATTGCATACAAAAAATAAACTGCGTTATAATATAGAAAATATTATAATCATTATAGAATTCGAATCAGATTTTGATGGATTTCCATGTTTTAAACCTTTTTGAGTATGAAAAATATTTTTGTGTGCCTCTCTAATGACAAAGATAACTAATAAAAACTTTGACTAAATGGATGAATTTTGCACAATTTTTGCATATTTGTAGATTTTTATCAAATTTTGAACAGAATCCATACAAAGAAAGTTTATATGTCCATCTTTTCAAATGTAAGCTAACATGATAAGTATTAAATAAAAACTTAGCGGATAAAATTCAATGCACAGATTTATCATGTATGTTGTTAGCACCTCAATAGTTTTGAGCCAAATTCAACACAAGATTGATTATATATCTATGTGTACGTTTAGAAGTCTGTGAAAATGATAACTCAAAATTCTATGCCAAATATATCAAACTTTGCATGGAATTTTATAGCTACAATTGTACTTCTTTGTTGATTTTAATTTCAATCAGTTCATTAAAATGCATATAAAACTACGATTTAATTTTTGGATGCTATTGATATCATGTTTGGCAAAAAAAAAAAAAAAAAAAAAAAAAAAACTCACCAAGGATCTTACGATAAATTCATAACAAAGCTTATATTTTATGTGCCATGCAGGGTATTTTCTGCGTTATCCGGGACAAGAAATTTTTCCTGGGAAGGATTGAAGGGGTTATCTTAATTAGAGTATATAAACAAGTTTTGGGGAGACAACTCCCATTAATATTTCTTCTGTTATCTATTTTTTTTCAATGACAATTTTAATTTTGTAATTAAATTATTTATCATACATTTTCAATTTCAATTCTGACTCGTCAGCTTTTAAATTTTTTGTTCATGCATTTTTGTTTTTGTATAATTGAAAGTGCTTGTTTGAAAAAGTCAATTTTGTTGTTAATACTGTTTGTAGAATTAATATTTCTGGTAAAAGGGCAATATGTAAGAGTAAATAAGAAGTCAAAACTTGTTAGTAGATTTTTTTAATTAAATAACAATAAAGATATTATTTTAATGAATAGAATTTTTTTAATGCAATTAACTAAATTGAAGTCTTTATTATTTTCATTTATTTGATACCTTTTATTATCTTTACTTTTGATTCTGGTGATAATATATGTATACCAATTTCATTGCAGTAAAATAAATCTTGATTTATTTATGTTTAAAAAATTTGTTTTTTAAGCTTGCTAAACAATTTTAATTGTCAGCACAATGAGAAAAAGTACGTTCAAATCATATTTTGGGGGGGAAATATTCAGAATACATGAGAGAAAATAAAGATATGAAACCAAGATTTTAATGTTTCAAAATTAATAATTGAATAATTTTTCTTTTTGATTCAAATTTAAATGTCAAGCTACTGTTTACAATCATTATCAACTACATCTCTTCTTTAAAAGGTTAAATTTAAACAATGTGTGTGAACATTGTTTAAAAAAATTGTTGGGATTCTTGAAAAATGATCATACTAGCAGAAATTTTCTGTCTTGTTTATGTCATCCAATGCTGGAGATTTAGAATAAAATTCATGAATAAATGTTTTAAAATTCATATATATACATAATTGGTGTAAAATTTTAGGTTCTTAAAGTTTGCAGACTCTGTTTATAAAACCCCTCCATCTATAGAATACTGGGAGAAGCAAAATTTACATGGCTCAATGATATTGATGGAAGGCTCAAAAACTGGTTCTGCTAAAGTAACTGTGAAACCATTAGACCCTGCTTATAAAGTAAGTTTTATTAATCAATCTTTTAAAAATGATTATATGCTTCGATTTTTTTAAAAATGTAGTTGTTTTTCTTATTATATATTAGTATTTTTGCAAATATATTATAAAAGCAAAAGATTAGTTAAGTGCTATGCATATTAAATATTTACATTTTCACAATGCATTTATGTCACTATTTGATGTCAACTGCCCAATTGTTTGGTTCCTTTTTCTCATCACTTGTTGTTTTTAGAAGGATGCAGCAGTTGTGTACACGAATGGTATTTTTTATTATCTCAAAAAATAAATTGTTTGTATTGGAAAATTTTATTTAAAAAAAACCCTTCCCTCTATATTTTTAGCATGTGACATCTTATGAAGTGAGCCTTGTTGTTGTCGCTAATTTAAATTTGAAGCCAGCCCATACCTATGTGCTACCAGGTTCTGAGGTGAAATATCAGTTAGAACTCATTAAACAAGGCAAGGCTTTTCGTAAGTACCGAATATTTTGCTACTTCAATGTCATGTAACACTTCCGAAAATTAAAATTCTGTTTTCCTTATGTTTGAAAAAGAATGGATTATACGATTGTAATATTGTAACTGTACTTAGAAGTAATAGTAGAAATATCTACATCGTGTATAATCCTCTATTTTACTAGTGCCTATGAAATATTGGTTCCAAAAAATTTTTTATAAAATTTTGCATATTTGTTTTGTATTTTGTACATTTTGTATGCATTTGTTTGATATTAAGCTAAGGGTTTGTATTATTGTTTTGAAATGCCCCTCCCCCATGAAAATATATCCCTGTAAAAAAATGCTTTAATATTACATTGTCATGTTTCTTAAAATAGTAATCAATAGCTGCTGGTATTTAATTGTTTATTAAAATATTGTATCTCAATTCTTCATAAATTGTGAATATTGATGTTAGTTATATATCTTTGTAGTTATTATGGTCTTTAAATTTTAAATGCTAAGTTTGACAATTATATTGTTAAAAATTGTATAAAATGCCTTAAATGTATCAATAATTTGATTTTACAAAATGTATCTTTAATTTTTTTTGTTTTATTTAAAGATTAATAATAATATCGTAATAATAGATATGGTTTAATAGCTGTATTATCCTGAAATTGTATTTGAAATGAAAACATCTTAATTTCTTTTTAAAACATTCAATTCTTTTAATATTGTTTTATTCTTTTATACAGCAATAACTTTACCATCTGATCAATATTACCTTGAAGTAGCTGATAAAACTGTTGCTACTTTGGATGATGCTATAGCAACTGTAACAACATTGAAATATGGTACAACTAATATTGTTGTAAAAGATAGATGTATCCTTTTTCTGATGTAAATTTGTCATATGTATTTGTTTGTTAATATTAATTTTAATTTTCTAATTTTTGAATTATTAAAAAAAGTATTGTGAAGTTTTATATTTTTTATATACTGCACTCATACAACTATTATAATATAGAAATATCTTTAATGATATGCATTTATGTTTTATTTATTTGATTTGTGCTTGATATGTTACCTTCATTTTATGTAAAGATATATCTGGACGTGAAATAGCATATTTACCATCAGCTGTAATACATGTAATTCCACCTTCATATTTAAGTGAGTATCTTCTGCTATTATGTTAATTTTTTATTGTAATTGATATTTTTTTAATTTATACTTCATTCCTAAAATGTTGCAGAATTTTTTATATGTGAATGTCAAGTTATTCTTTAAATTTACTTACAAAATCGCTATATTGTAAATTAATAAAATCTTAGTTTCTTCATATAAGAGTTTTAAAATATTACTTGTATATTTTCATTTTGCATGATTTTTGTGTTTTATAGCATTATCTGTTTCACCTGGTGATAAATGGAGTTTAGAAGAAAAGAAAGATTATTCTGTTTTAGTGTCTTTATATGATAGAAATAGCCATCCTATATATTTAACTAAGGTAAGTTATACAGAATTTCGAGTTTTGCAATTATTTTATGTACATTGCCTATTTCATTTTATTAGTGTTATAATGTTTTCTTTTCCATCATTAGGAAGTTCGAATAGCTGTTCAGTTCCCCCAAAAATTCATTTTATTGAAAAAGTCGTCAACAAATGGAACTTTTCACGAAATTAGAACACTTGTTCCTGGTAATTGTGTCATTACTGCTCATCTCTTAGGCATTGCAAACAAGGTATATTTGAATATCTTCGACTTAAAAAGATCATAATTTTATTTAACAATGAAAGAAATTTTTATTCCCATTAATATTTATCCTAGGATGGAAGTATTAAAAGAATAGAACCAACTGTTACTGCTTCTCAAGATGTCATTATTTATGAAGGTATAAAAGTTCATCCCCCACAAATCCTACTCCCTTGGGATCCTGTGTCCAAACCTGTCTATTCGATTTTTCTGAAAGTAAGCTTTTCAAATTTAGAATATTCAAACATTTTACTTTATGATTATGAATTAATGTTTTTAAGATTTAATTTCAACAACCAATCAAAACTTATGTTGTTTTTGTTACTTATGACGCTTACCATGGACAAGCCACGCTGATACATCAGCAGATTTTCAGCCGGATATATATGTCTCTTGTTTTACAAGTAGCACCATCTAGGGCCAAGAGTACGACTTATCTACACACACATCACAACCCTTTTTATGGGGCAGACTTCATTCATGCATTTTTCTTCATTCATTCACAGATCGTAATTTAGACCTGGAACAGAGAACGATCACCTCTTACTCAGTACCCCCAGTGGTATTACTCTCGATATGGAGGACTTTGCGACCATGAACAGATTTAATGAACGGCAATCACCACACACTTGAGGAATCTTTTGGTCCGTGAGTTTCGAACCCGTAACCTAAGAAGTACAAGTCCAACGCTCTACCAACCAGGCCATCCAGGCCCCATCAAAACTTATAAATTTAACTATTACTATGTTATGGTTGCTTTTGTTATTGATATTTTTCTCTGCCAGTGAGTGGATGAATTTTAAATTTATGCATAAATTCAATGAATATGCAATTATATTTAATCACTGTCTGGGGTAACATTAAAAAGTTGAATGATTTTTTGGGTAGGAGGGTGAAAAACGAATATAATTTTAAAAAGTTAAAAAAAATTGTTTTGTCAGTGGCTTCATAATAATTTTAATTATATTTTTGTGAAAGCCCGGTAAAAATGCAATATATTTAATGTATGCTTCTGAAATGAATGTAATTGCTAATATTTTTATAATTTTCAGAAGAATTGAAAAAAATACTTTAAAATGTTTTGTTAGCATTATTTATGTGATTATTAATAAAAAAATCTATTATTTCCCCTCAGGCTACTGGTGGGACTGGTGTTTTTAACTGGATGAGCGGAGATTCACATTTAGCATCTGTTCATGCTGTTTATGAACAAGAAGAAACCATTGCAAGAGTTTCCACTTTTGGACTTGGGACTTTTAAAGTTCATGCAGTTGATGCCCACATCCCTGCATTTAATGGTTCTGGACAGGTATTTATATACACTTTTAAAATTATATGTATGTATGTTTGAATATATAAATGCATGTAAAATATGAAACTATTTAGAATTTGTACTTTTCATTTTCTTTCGTGGTTCTTTTAAAATTACTTTTATTAATAGATTGTTCATGTACCTTATGCTGTTTTAAATTAAAACATTTATATTGTTTTTATTGATGAAGAATTTAAATCTAATTTGTTGTTAAAAACTTTAAGTAAGTAAACTTAAAAGTATTTTTTGTGATTAAAATTTGATGTATTTATGATAGAGCAAATGCTATGATTTTTGCATACTGAGCTAGCTGTGAATAATATTCCTAAAAAATATTTTATTAGAAGTATTTTTATGAAATCCAATGTTTTTAATACTCCTCATTTTTCAAATATTACTCATTATTTCTGATTTTACAATTATGAACTTATGCCTGAATTGGACAAATCAGTTTTGTAATTCAGTGTAAAATACAAAGATGGTTTTCTCATTTGGAAAACACGTTGTTACTAAATTTATTATTATTGTCATTGGTGATAATTTAGGTACTGTTGAAATTTATCTGTTTTTAAATTTAGTTATTTTATAATCTTTCATTGTAGTTTTTGTATTTAAATTTGAAAAATGTTTCTACTCTACTTTTAAATTTTATTATAATGTTGCTTATTTATGAATAAATATTCTCCACGTCCCTTTTTTTTAAAAAAAATAATAAATTTTTTATGTTTTAGGTGTCAATTCAACCTGTTATGGATTTGGAAATTCTACCCGATGAAGTTGAGGTAGAACTTAATGGCACTTTAATACTTCCTGTGGCTATGTATGGATATTTACCAGGTAATGAATACATAAATTCAGATTCACTAATGCACTTAATAAGTGGGAAATGATTGTTGAATAATTCATCCTTATTTTAGTTATTTAAAATTTCTTGAATTTTTTACTTTTAAAATAAATTTTTTATATAGTTTAAAGAAAGCTATTAAATATTTATATTAGTTAAAAAAAATAACCCACTATTTATTGTTTGAATTTAGTAAATATTGATATTATGATGCTAACTTTGAAAATAATTTTGAATAATTAATAAAAATATTAACTATGTATAAGCTACTAAAATGAGTCTTTCCCCCTCATTCTTATTCTTAATATTTAAAATTAGTGCAAACAAAATTTCAATGTTTTATTTCTTTTTCTTCCTCTGTGTGTGGGGGGGGGGGAGTGGTATAGGTACAAATGGAATTCTTACAGCTGTAAGAATTCCATAGTAAAGTTTTTAAATACTTTTTTTCTTTTTTTTTTTATATAAAGTGAAATTATTGAAAGTTTATTAATGAGGAAACATAGGGCCATTTTCATATAATCTATTTCTTCACATGCTTTTGT
Organism: Argiope argentata; assembly: GCA_026289955.1. NCBI lineage: Eukaryota > Metazoa > Arthropoda > Arachnida > Araneae > Araneidae > Argiope > Argiope argentata. The sequence goes on from JAOUZG010019144.1 coordinate 4,268,904, forward strand.
TTGGAATAATTAATTATTTTTATAAGTAGATATTAAGTAGTTTATTTGTGTTTAACATTTCTCTGATTGTATAACTTTACATCTAGAATAGTTTTTTAACTAATGCAAATAGCTTTTTAGAACTACTAAGAGAGACTATAAAAAATGATGAAAAATTATCTGTGTCCCAAAATTAGAAAGGGGCTTAACACTTCTTTCCATTGGAGTTCTCTCAGTAGTGGTACGTTTGTTTTAAATATTTCTGGAAATATCTAAAGTGTTTTTGTTATTCTTCCCCTTAGAAAATGTGCCAAAGATGTTCAGCAACTGTTCTGAGGTTCCAGTAATTGTTGATATTGATGAAATTCCAAAATTTGTTTCTGAAAAAGGTATGAACTTTTAAAAAATTTCATTTATAATAAAATATTGTGAAATGCGTTTGGAAATTCATATGTAAATTAAAGCTACACTGTTTAAAACATATTTATCTTCTTTGCTAATTATCCATACATTGTCTAAATTTTTTGTCTACTAAAATGCCAAACAGTTACATTGACTTCTTGAGTGTCATTTTTATTCACATTTATTTATTCTCTCTTTGAATTGTTTTGTCTAATTTTTTGCATGCATTTATGTATCAATTGAATGTTTCAAATTCTAAAATTGTTTTATTGTCCCTGATTAATATTCATACATAATGTTACAAAAATTCCTCCATTAAATCCATAAAGTCAAAGGATTTTCTTATAGTGAGTATATGGTGTAAAACACAGGCAACAACATGTTTCAATAACAGTTAATGATGTTATTAACATGAATGCATCTGTGACGTACAGAAATAATAGAGTAATACACTTGAAACTAACAAAGCTCACAAATGGTAATTGGTAGTAAACAACAACCATAGAACTCAACAGGAAGAGAGAATTCATGCAACTATTCACTATGACCCCTCAGAACATCAACTATTCTTCACTGTCTTCTTGTTTTAGCTGTATTCAACAGTCAATTCACTACTATATGACTGATTATTTAATCCATGATTCAATGATGTTCAATACTTGATTCCAAAACTCAATGAATGATACCTATTCTCAATCCAATACTCGTTTGAACTCCACTCAATACTTGCACACTGCTAAGTTGATCCAACTAATTTGTTGTTAACTCACAATGTGACTGCCTTCATTTTGTATTTCCAACATTTTATACTTTCTGGAGCAGAGCAGAGAAGACTAAAACAATGAAGTATAACTTGGCTTCTATTGGTCTTATTGCCAAAATTCATGAAAGCTCTAGTATCCATTTTTTTTTCTTTCTTTTTTTGTCAAATGGTCGCCATGCATGAAAATCATAGATCATTCTCCGAACAGCATCCAATCAAGCTGATTGTAAAACAATCTTCCCTGTCGTTAAAACTAACTGTGTTATGAAGCAACATTACAGATTCATAACAGAGTATTTAAGAGCATGTAGGGTTGCTTCCTAGCACAGTTAGTTGACTATGGACCATTCTTGGAATTTTGATTCAAAAGGAAAACATTAAAAGTATGAAATCATTGTTAATGATAAATAAAATTGACTGATTTCTTTCCTAAAGTTAAAGAAAATTATGATTCTAGAAGAAACATGTTTCCAGAAAGAAAAATGTTTTAAACTGTGTAAGATGAATATGCATTTAAAATTCTTAATTCTTTCAAAAAATTGTATTTAAAAAAAGAATTCTTTTAATCAATTTTTTTAAAAAAAATAATTTGAAAATGCTTTTGTTATTTATTGTCAATTGTAATATCTAATAGTAATGGGAAGGTTATAAATGCTGTTGCTAAATAATTTAAATATTTTATTTTTTATTGCTTCTGATTTTCTCATTATTCTCTATTATTTTTTAATTGATTCATTGCATTATTAAACATACTTAGATGGTTTGATATAATTATCGTACCTAATCAAGAGCATGGTTATTTAATTTTTTAAAACATTTGGTGTCATCTATCAAAATATAATAAGAATATATTCCCTTACTTTTTTTTTATTCTCTAAAGTGTTGCTTTTCATTTTATTTCTATAAACAAAAAGAAAATATTAAAGAAATCCTTTTTTAAAAAATTAGAATCATTAGTAATTTTCCTTTTTTGGTTTCTTTCCTCCAGATGTCAGTTCTGTTATCAAACCATCTGCTTGTAGAAATATTCATTTGAAATGTGTTTCCAAAGGTATCAATAGAATTCGTATCAGATATGAACGGGATGATGTTTCTCTTAAGAAAGCTGTTATAGTTGCTTGTTATAGAAAGCTGAAGGTTTGTTTCCTCTCCCATCCATTTTATTTTTGCTTTCTAAATAAAAGTCTTTCTATAATTTGATTCAATATTTTAGGTCATCCATCCAGCTGATGAAGCTATTATTACTGTTGGCTCTTCATTAGATATTCTATTAGAAGGTGGTCCTCAGCCTTGGCCTAGGTGCCAGAATTATTTTGTTAATCGTGAGTATTATGCTTTTTATTTAGGCATTTTAAGATTTAGGTTTTTGAATAAACTTGCATTTCAGATAAGTTTTTGCTAATTGTACAAGACTACTAAAACAGAGCATATAATTATAGCAAAAGTTTATTGTAGAACCAATTGACTTTTCTGTTTTTTTAGTTTCCCCTGAACATGAATCCATTGATGCCTCAGTATTGAGAAATGATTCCGATACATCAGGTATTTGTTATATTGTCATTAAAAGTACTATTTTTTATTTGATGTATATATAATTTATGTAATTATTTCTTTATCAATATTTTTTTTTCTTTTAAAACAGATACACATAAAGTGAATGCCTTTTGCAAACATTATGGTGAAGAAGTAAGTTATATTTCCTGTATTTAATTTATTTCTAGAATTGTGCATAAATGTCGGTAAAATATAACATTAATAATAAAGCAAAAGGATGTCGTTAGTTCGACATTTTTTATTGTATTTTCTCATGTTCAGTTATTAGTTTCTATTTATTCTCCTTCTAGTATATCTCTACAAATAATAAAAATGAATGTGTTTTCATTCTACAAGTGAAACCATTTAACCTAGAGCTATCATATTAGATTATACATACTTTAAAAGTTAGAATTGTACCTTTGAATGATTTTTTAAAAAATTATTATAATTTTAACTAAAAAGTCAGCTGAAATTTTGACAGTTTCTTTTTAAACTCTAAAATTATTATCTCTTCACTTCTATTACTTAAATATTTGTTCAATTTATTTCTGAGTTTAGCAATATTTGTATGCCTAATTTCAAAAATTGATTATATTATCAAAAACTATAGAAGGACTCTGTTTAATATTTATAGTTTAGAAGAGAATTAAAACCTGTATAAATGAAAAAGTAAATGGGCCATACATTTATGCTTTTAATAGCTTATGTCATGGGACCATTAGAAATGCTCATATGCTTAATGATGGGATGTAAGTCAATTTAAAAAGCACTGCTATAATGTTAAGAAATGTAATTAAATGGTGAATATAATGTTTAAATATAACAATTGAGGTGAAATTAAATATAATCTATATCTGTGGTAAACCAGCTAGTTACCAATGGCAACTAATGTTAAACAAATTATGTTTTAACAAAGAAATATATTTCAATTTTTTGTTAATTTACATGTATTACAAATTTATTTAGCTACAAAGTATGATGTGTTTTGTTTTTGAGTAAAATATTTATGATTTTATTAATATTATTTTATATAATGTATTGTATAAATATATATATTAAAATTATTTTAACCTCAGCTTTGAGATAGAATAAAATTAAGAAAGGATATTAGCAAACATCTTCATTTAGTATAATGCATATCAACAAAAATTTATTTTTAGTTATATTGTATTCATACTGTTCATATTTTAAAATAATTTTCTTTCCTTTCAAATGTTTTTCCCCCCTTGAGATGTTTTAGTATTATTTAGTGCCAGTTCATGAGTGGATTTTGTTTTTATTCTTCTTTTCCCCTCTAGACATTTTCTTTAAAAGTTGGGAACAAACCATGCGAAACAAATCAACATCCAGCTGTTAATCAAGCAGCAGTGAGGTATACCAAATTGCAGTTATTTTAAAATTATTGTTTGTAATATATTTTATAAATTTGAAATAATATAAATTGAAGATTTGTTGAAACATTTGTATGCTGTATAAAATTTTCTGATTTGTTAAATATGTACTATATGTGACTATTTGATATCGATAATATTAAGCTTCACATTTTCTTGAATTTTAAAAAATTAAAAATAATTATATATTAAGAAAATTAGAGATTAACCCCTTTTTTATTATTCATAAAATATATTTTATTTCTAGAATTATTTGTGCTGTTCCTGATGCTTTAAACCTAAGACCAATTCTTCCTGCTATTCAAGGCAAAAAATGTCCAATTTCTGGAGATAATAAGGTACATTGAATTTTAAAATTTCTGATATTTTTGTAATTTTCTTTTGCTTTTTCAACCTACAACATTATATAGTACATTTCTTTAATTTTATAATGAAAAAATGTTACAATTTATAAATTTAAGTAAAATTTCAAATTCACACATTTAGTATATACATTTTATTTCATTCTTACTGCTTTGTTTTCAATAAATTTTAAATTTTTGAAATTATTTCATAATAAATTGATTATATCCTGAAATCATATAAGTGAAAGTGCATGAAAATAGGCATGCACATTGCTGACTACTGAAGTTACTTCTTAATAATTATGGAAAGCAGGCTCTTAGATGTGCATCTGATCTCCTGAGATAAGAGTAAGGAATTTATGAATAACAACTGAAAAAGTTATGTTACGGTACAATTGTTAGGATCTATTTTTTAATGTTGTGTTGTTTCTCAATGCAGTTAATTCCACTATTAAAAAGAAGGTTTTATGGACAATTCTGTTGGATTCTGAATGGTGGATCAATAATCTCCGAACTTGGCACAAAAAGGGAGATTCTAGAATCTTTAGACATTTTGGGGATAGGACCATTAGGAAATGAATTATTCTGATCTAGAATTTTCTGAACCCAACTTCTTAAATTATTAAGCCACTCAGATTTAGTTATCATTAATCAAGCTATTAGAGAATTGAGCTATGTGCTATCTTGGAACAAAGTATTGAGGCAGTTGCAAAAGGTGTGTTGAGTAGCCAATCATATAATAGTGAATTGGCAGTTGAGTACAGCTAAAATGAAGAGGCAGTGAAGAATTTGGAAGGATTTGAATATTTGCATACTGCTTCTTTTTAATTACTTTGTGCTGTTAAGGTTATTTACTAATGATTAGCTGTTAGTGTTCTACTACTGTTTGTTATTCATAGTGTTCTGATGTATGCTCAGTATGTATTGAGTATTAGCACTATGTATTTGAGTTTAGTGAATGTTGAGTGTTATTAAGGCCTGATGGACTGTTTTGCCATTACCCATTGAATGTTGCTGGATTTACTGAATATTATGAAGAATTTTCATTACAGTAATAACTATGATGATTATGCATGGGTTTATAGAGAATTGGGGAAGTTCTATAATTAAGTACTTAGTACTTTTAGTATTTAATGCTGCTATTTTACCTTTTTAAAAAATGTGGTTTTCTGAAGACACATGATAAAAGGGCAAGTCATTTAAAGCAGGTTGTTTTAGTTTTGTGAGAAAAATAATTTTTGGTAACTTTAAGAGGATTTATTATTTTTTTAAAATTTAAACTGAAATCAGATCTTTTATGCAAACATTTGCTAACATGCAAAAAAAAAAAAAAAAAAAAGTGGTAATTATTATATTGTATTAGAGCAGCATAGCAAGTAATGCAACCTTTTTTTTTTTTTTTTTTTTTTTTACTTAGTGTCAAATTAATATTAATCTATCACCAAATCACCCTGAATATGAATTTAACAAAGCAAACTAGTTATTGTGTCTAGTTTTTTATGATCTAGAATTGAAGTGATTTATAAAAAATGATTTAAAATTTATTGAAAAGAAAAGGCATTTTATTTTTAGAGCTATTCCACATAAATATTTGAAAGTTATTTAATTTGCTTTAAGGTATAATAAACTACTGATTTTTCTCTATTTTTATTATCTATTCTATTGTCTGTATGCAAAACAAAACATGAATCCACATATTTTAATGTGAATAAGGAATAATCTTTTGTGGGTTAAATTTTGTTTTGAAACTTTTCCATTGTTTGAAAATTAGCAAAATAAATAAATTATTCAAATTAAATTACATGTTTTAATTAAAATTCTTAGTGATTTTTTTCTTAATATTTTATGTTTACAACTATTAGAGATTCTAATTTAAGAAAATCATTCCAGTGTTTTCATGACATTACATATTTTGTTTCTTGACTCTAAGAATGGTTATTACTTTTAACACAATACAAATTAGAAATTATTGCCATTTTTGTTAGATATATCATCAGAAAATGTTCAGTGTTTTCATGAATGTTTGAAATTATTCTGTTGAATTATTTTTTAAGATGATGTTTTGTTATGAAACTTCTGTGAAATTATCAAAAAATGTATAAATTATAATCTGTCACATTTTCTCAACTTAACAGTTGAATTTTTGATAAAAGATATCCTCCTATTCTAAAATTTTTGAAATTTAAGAAAATTTGAGAGTTTATATAACGGAGTTACTTTTTGTTTATTTTTTCTTTTTTGTCTTTCAGATTGCTATTCACAGTGCTGGATTTTTAGATCTAGAACTTATTGTTAAAGATAGTTATGGTCGAGAATTTCATAATATATCATCATTAGATATCAAATGGTACTTGTCTGATTCTTCTTTGGGTCGTTTATCAAGCAATTCGGGTGTTAAGACAAAAGCAGCTAGACTCAAAGACAGGCAGTTGAAGACTCGATGTGAGTAATATATTTTATTGATCTATGAAATTATTACATATGATTTTTAAAAAAAACTACTAAATATTTTTTTGTTTGAAAATTATCTATCTCTAACAGTTATATATATATCTTATGTTTGTTGAAATTTTCTACCAATGTTTCTGTATACTATAATGCTTACAAGAGTAAACTGATAAATGCTATATTTTGAAAAAATGTTTGAAGTATTAGATGAATAGTATTGTAAAGTACATCATTTAAAGCCATTTTGATGTGTAAAAAATATGTATTAAATTAATAATAGCATGATGAAATAAGTATTTTTTCAGTAAATGCATGATGGGATGAATTCAATGAGAAATTCTTTTATTTTGTATATTGCCTATTTTTAGTATGAATATATTTATTTTAAAAACTACATATATACATATATTTTATCTATGTATATATATTTGATTGTTATCTACTATATATCCCTATCTATGTATATTTGAAAAAAATTATATATTCATATTTTATTTATAATATATTTTCCGTTATATTTGCTTTTCTTTTTAGAAATATTCTTGAATATTAGATATTGCATTTTTATAATTTATGTTTTTATTATATTTGCCAGATTTTCAGCAACTTCAACTGAATGGTACAGAAGGAGTTTTAAAAGTTACTGCAAGCATATTGGGTTACAAGCAAAATTTGAACAATGTTGACGAATCGATATATGTGAGTAATGAATCTCTTTTATATATTGCACTTCAAAAATTTTGTTCACTTTGACTTTTTAACTTTTATATATAATTTACAATTTTGCAGGATGAAAAGTTTAATGTTATTAATAGCTCCTTGAATTTTGTACTTGTTGAAGAAGCTGAGGTAGAATTTAAGAGAGTATCTATATTCAATAGTCCATCCAGTAAAGTAAGTAAAATTCATTTTCAAAAATATAAGTGTATAATGTGGTTTAGACCCCTTATTTAAAATTATGTAATCGGGTTTTTTTTAATTCAGCATTCATTTTTTATTAATTTGTATTTTTCATTAATTTAATTTTTTTTATCTAGTCGTTCACACTTTAATTTTCTCATATATGATAATTTATGCTGCATTAACAACAATTGTTTTGGGTAATTTTTATTTCAAACCCTTCAAAACTTATAGAACTGTCATATTGAATTACATATAATCGAAACAGAATGATCTACATTCCTTTATTGTTCTTATTTTTGAATGAATATGTGTTTGGAATGTTTATATTTTTTAAGTTTATTTTCTAAAATATTTTTACTTGAAAAATTTTCTCCTTTTGTCTGTATTTCACATTTATATAATATTGGATATTTGTTGTTTGATAAATTATTTTAAACGCATGGATATTAATCATCTTTTCTATTATATTTTCTTTTAGACATTTCTGTTAAATTTTAGTCTTTAATACATCAGTGTACATCATTGAAATATCATTGTTTCTGTTTCATTTATTTTAACATTAGTTTGGAAATGTAATGAATAAATAACTGTTTTTATGTAGTCTTTTTTATATATATATATAATATGATTGAAAGGACAAAAAACAATTAATGAACTATATACAGATTATTTAAAATATGAGTTTAAATAATATATGCTTATAACAAACTTTTGTCATGTATTTTTTATTTTTTCTTTATCCGTTAAAAAGTATTGATGTGTGTAAAATATTATGATAGGTTTATTTCTTTTCATCAGTGCATTTTGACTTAATTTTTTAATTAATAAGCAAATCCTACTGATTTTTTTAAAGATTAAATTTTAAGTTCAAAAATTTAAATGGTTTAAACAAAATATAAATTGTACTTTTTTTTTTTTTTAGTTTTATTTTATTATCAGTCACTAACAGATTGCATTTAAAGGCCAGTAGTTATCAAAAGTTTGAATTTAATAGTATTCTCAGAATTATGAATACAATTTTATATAGGTTTCTATTTTTATTTCAGTTAATACTTTTAAGCAATATAAAATTTTACTTGTTAGGGAATCAGCCAGTTATTATATTATTTTAATTTTCTCTTGTCTCATTAACACAACATTTTATATATTCTACTTTTTAGCTGTACATGAAAATTTTGAAAGGTTCTGGATATTTCCAAGTTGAAGCAAGTGATCCTAGCAAAGCTGAAGTTTTGTATAATAGTGCAACACGCCAAATTGAAGTAAATATTTAATAATTTAATTTCTATTGTAGAACAACTTTTATTTTAATTTTTGATCTTATACTACAATACTAAATAATTTGATGCAAGGTAATGGATTTTAATTGCTATATGTGTATATATATGTAATGTAATCCATATTAATTTAGAATTGCAAACAGTTTGCAGAGCCTAAGCCGAACATCATGGAGAAAACTCATTTTGATTTTTTATATTTCGGTTTTATTCCATCTCAAGAGGTACACTGCGCAGCACAACACAAGAGAATATTTACAAGGTGTGAAAAGAAACATAACATCTATCTCTGATCTTATATACTCTGATATTCACATAAATCATACATCTATATATTTCTGACAGTGATTCAAATGAATTTGATCTTGACCAGAGAAACAAAGGAATGCGCTTTATTATTTATTGAAAGAATCCTCTAAAAGAATATTTACACCAGTTATTTATTATCCATCTACTTGGCACATGGACTCAGTTATGCATTATCTTCATAATACTTAATTTAATTTATTATATAGGAAAAGTGGAATGGATCAGGAAATAACATTTTAGAAGGAAGTTACTATGAGCTAAATTAAGACAAAATTTTGGGAATTAATTGCATTTAAAATTAGAGTTTACAATATCATCGCATATATATATATATATGTAAAGTGAATTATACTATTTGAGATGTAAAAGATTTTATTAAATGTTTTTCAGAATTCTCCTCATTTCAAATTTAACACCAACTAATTTTTTTTGTTTGCCTTCATGCAACAAATAATGTTTTAAATAGTCTTAGAAAAGATCAGATTGTAAATTTAGGCAATATCTGATAGAATTTTTTTTCTTTTAAATCTGTAATTAAAATGTACAGTATTATCTATCTGTTAAATATTTACTGCTTACAGTGAGGTATATTAAATTTATAAAATTCATTGTATGTGTATTTCTTGTTTTAAAAACAACTATTGTTTTTTTTTTTAAAGATTGTGTGCTGAGAAATTTCATATTTATCATGTTCATTTATCATATTGTATCTTAGCAATTTTTTAAAATCTGATTTTTATTTTTAATCCAATTATGATTTATTTTTAACAGCCATGTCCTGAGAAATTTGACTATTATTCTTTTTCTGCCATTTTGGATCTGTACCAATTTATATTGAATATGTTCAATATTTTAAGCTATCTTTCTGGATTAAATTGTGATATTTGGAATATATATTTAACATGCCATTATTCATGATTCTATATAATTTGCACTTATTATTGAAATAAATTTTAAATCAGAATTATATATATATATATTTCTTTTTTTATTTTAGATTACTCCTTTAGAAACTGGTACCATAACAATTACCATTAATGATTTGTGTCTTGGAATTACTCATAGGGATGTCGCAGAAATTCAAATATATGGTATTTCTGCTGTAGTAGTTGATGTGGTTGATAAAGTAAGTTTTGAATGAAAAAGTTTTTTTGTTCTTTAAATTCATATATGCTTTAGTTCTAGCCATCGTGAAAACCTATTTATCTTATGAGCTTTTGTAGAATTCCTTATTATGATAAAATGTTAATCTTTAAAAAAAATTGTTGAAAATTATATAGCTCATAAAGAAATGTTTGATTAATCTTATTTTTCTAGATTTAATAAGTAACTTTAAAATAATTATGTAATAAACTGTTCACTTAATCCAGTTAATTTTAGTGAAAAATTTAATAATTAGCATTTAAAACATTTTGAAACTAAACATATATAATAAAAAAATTCATTAAAATGTAGTATATTTTAGGTTTCATTTTATTGTGATGCTGAAAGAATCCTATCACATTGAATATCACCGAAGCTGTTTTTAATTTTCTGGCATTTAGCAAATTTACAGGTGTCGTGAAAAAAGGGTAGCCATTCTTTAGGCTGCTTGAAAGAAAATGATCTTCCTAGGTGTCTCATCCACCACACCATCCATATTCTTGAAAATATTAAGTATGATTAGAAAATTGAAATTCATATGTGCACTAACGACTTGCTACTGCCTGTTATTCTGTGCAAGTTTATTCAAAAAATTGCATTCATGTTTTAGCAACAGATATTGAGGCAATCAAATTAGCAATTGTAGATTTGTCATGCTTATCCTAATGAACTTAAACCACATTGTACATTTGGGTAATTCCCAAATGGTCTTTTAATTTAATTAACTTTTTGTGTTTTTCAAGGGGGAAGGATAATATTCATTCTGCATTTATGTAACCGCTAGAAGATACTTGGATGGAAGAAATTTTAATAGATGCTTAGTAATAATGAATCTGTGATTTATAAAATTAACTTTCCAGAATCAAATTACTGTAAATTTGAGTTATGAAGTCAATTTTATTGTGAAAGGGGAAAAATGCATACTAACTATAACTGATTTATTTTTATAAAAATCTTATTTAAATAATTGTATCAAATTTGAAATTTATAAAAATAATTATACAATTTCACATATTACCAAATATATGCAGAAACAGTAATGCTTATTAAATTAAAAGAAATTGTCTAAACAAAAATAACGTAAATTGTTTATCCATTTTGAACATCAATTGAAAAGATTTTTTTTCATAGAAACATTAATTTTTATTCTGATATAACTACAAAAATAGACCAGATTTAAATATATTTTCTATGATTTCCAAATGAATTTCATATAAATAATGTTTAATGTTGGCAAAATGTTTTATTATTATTTAGATTTACTTTTTAATTTTTTCAAATTTATTCTGTTCATATTTATATATTTGTAGATAATTTTATATAGCTTATTAAATATTGTATTATATATCTTATTAATACAATATTTAATAAAGTATATATATTATTATATATCTTATAATTGTATTATATATCTTATTAAATAATTATACATTATTTTTAATAACAAAAATATTTCAATATTTGTAGGTTGAATTAGGTAAAACGATAACTGCTTCAGTTGAAGTTTTGAACGAAGATAAGCAAAGAATACCTGCATCAGCATTCAGTCTAATGAACCTCCAAGCTGTTTCTGCTTCAAACATCATATCTATCAAGTAAATTTTTTTTCCCAATATTTTAGTCATTGATTTTTTAATTTGCTAATCTTTATTTTAACATATTTTTTTTCTGAAGCATTTTTTATTATTGTTTTCTGTTTAATGGCTTTTATTTTAATATGCTCCCTCAAAATGATTATTTAAAAAAAAGTTTTCTTTTTCTAAAATTTTTTTTAAAACTTAATATTTTTAAATAAAATTTTATGTGCTTCTTTATCAGTAAATTACAGCTATATTATAAAAGTATATATTCAATGAAACAGACTTGTATGATTGATATTAAAAATTTAATTGCATTGCTTTAAAATAATTTTAAAAATACTGATAAATAAAGAAATAGTACATGATAGACAGAAATGCATAGGTTGACTTTTTGTTGAAGGAAATTCCAAGGCAATAAGAATTATATTTCTTTGTAAATATAACCTTTAATTGTTTATATGATATTTAAGAAATGAACTTTATTATGATTCAGCAGATAATAAAAACTGAAAAGATTTCATGAAAGAGAGGGGGAAATAGTGTTTTATATTAAATGATTTTGTTATTTATAATATTTGTTTTCAGCTTGCTATCTAAACCTGAACCTCATCAATACCAAGCATCTTATGTAATCAAAGGTCTTACACTTGGTCATACCAGTTTCAAGATAGTTACTAAAGCTGATATATTTAAAGGTGTACAGTATTCTAGTGACACTCTACCTATACAGGTTAGTGTATTTTCTAATACATTTACACAAATTTTAATAATTAAATACTGAAAAAAAATTATTTTAAAATATGTTTCATTTTGCCTAGGTTTTCCCTCCCTTGGATTTGAATCCTGATCACATAGTTTTAACTACTGGAGCGACATTCCAAGTGAGTATTAATTACTCTTTATCGCATGAAACTTTTTTTAAAATTAAGATAAAATTAAGGCTCAACTGATTGTTTTCTTTCACTAGGTTTTGTGTACAGGTGGACCCCAACCTTTATCAAACATTGAATATGTTATAGATGATAAAGATGTTGCTGTAGTATCTGCTTGTGGTACAGTTGAGGCAAAGAAAGTTGGAAAAACTACTTTGACAGCAAAAGCTGTTGGATTAGATAAGAAAGGAAACACTGTTGTATTTTCAGAGGTAAATATGATTAAAATGGGATTTTTGACTTTCAATATATTGAAAATCTTAATATATAAATTTTTCTGGGATCTTGGATTTTCAAGAGAAATGTAATTATATCAAATAATAATTCTATATAATACAAAAAATTTTGAAGAAAAAATTATATATATTACTGTAAAAAAAAGCAGCCATTATCTTATTTATATAGAATATAATTTAAGAAAAAAAGGAAAGGAAAATGATTTCATCATTTTGTATTCTAGAAGAAAAAAATTTGGATCAGATATCATTAAAATTTTGGGAAGTAAAAATAGCTCAACTCTATGTATCGAAAATCTCTATCTCAATGATAAGAATTTTCAATAAGTACAAAACATAATATATTGTATAAATTATGTATTATGTTTTTTTTTTAATTATGAACAACAACACCCTTCTGCTGTACTTTCCTTTATCAAATTTAAATTTTTAAAATGAAATTGTAGAAATATTTGAAATAAAAGAGTGTATCTGGAAATGATATATAAAGGATCTCGGGTGGAAAATCTTAATTTGTATGAATACGATGGATATATAAATATTTTAAAAGATAAATATTCATAAACTTGGATTTTAGCAATTATATTGCATAATGAAGGATCTATTCACAAATTATATGCATTGCATAATTAATCTTACTTTAAGACGAAATTGTCTTATGACTTTTTATGTTTTTTCAGGATAGAGCTATTGTGAGTTGTGTATCTTTGCAAGAGGTCAAAATCCATGCACCTTTATCTAGAATGGTTGTTGGAACAGAGGTATTTTAATCATATTTTTTTATAAAGAACTTTGGCTGTGTTAAACTATTAACTTTCATTAAAAAAAGAATTTGTAAAATTAAATATAGACCTACTAGATTATAACACATGTATGAAAAGTTCTCAGTACATTAATTGTTTGAAAGATAGAATGAATGTATCTACAATTTTTAAACACTTTTTAATAAATATTTTGAAATTTAACAGTGAACATAAATATTTGCCATGAAAATTATCTATCAAAGGCTTTAATGTATATTTAGGATAATTTCTATTCTGGGATCAAGATGTTGGTCCAGAATTTTTTCTAATTATATAGATGTAAAAGTAAACTATAAAAATCAATAATTCCCTTTTGAATTATCTTAATGTAAGATAATTTTCCTGCATTAATTGTAAATATGCATCACATGTCATTTATTAAACTTTTGTATTATGTTTTATTATTTATTAGAAAGTGAGTGCATATAAATATGCTATTTTCTTGCTAATATCTGAGATATGATAGTCACAAATCAATCAAATTTGTAGTAAATATTTTTATGTGCCTTGGCAAATTGTTTAAAAATTTATATATATATATATAATATTTATGATACATTTTAAATATATAATAAAAGTTTTGTTTCGTTTTAGTGGGATATTCTCTACTTATAATGCACATAAACTATCAAATCAAAACTCTTAGCTAAAATAAATAAATTTAAAACAACCATGATGCAAGTTTAGTTTATAAAAGGCTAAATTTCATAAAATAATAAATTTTGTCAAGCTTAAATGCAGATTAGTTAAATATTTGATCAATAAAGTGGACAAATTTATATACAAAATGCTTTAGATATTGTAAAATGTTATAGAATTATTAGATTTAAAAAAATCTGTCGCAAGATTGGTGAAATTGGAATTTGAAAATGCAAAAAACTGTATTTCCGTGGAATGCCAAATGGGTGATTAAAATAATGCTGAAAGAAAACAGTAACCATAAATTGAAATTATTATTTATAAGTATAACTCAGGTTGTTAGCCATTGCTACAATCCAACCTAAATAAATATAAATAAGATTATATTGAATTGTAATTTTTATTTAAATCTAATAATATTCAACCATCAACCAATTGGAATGTTCAACCATTTTTTCAATCCAGCATTTTTAAAAACGTAAATGAAACATGGAACTTTATAATTCTTTAATTAATTATTTATGCTCTAATTTATCTTTGCATACTTTATAAAAAATTAACTGCAAAAAAAACTATAAAATTATATAAGAATTTTAAATTATTCTGTTAGATTAAAAAATCATCTTGAATTGTTGCAATTCATTTTCTAAGAAATGTTATGAGGTTATTTTTTTTTCATAAATTTTATAAGTAAATTAGTTGCATAATTCTTTTGGATGATTAACTTAATTCTAACATGTATTTTAGGTTTCGAATATGTTTTGTGAAACTTTTTGAATAAAAACATTCCTTCTACACAATTTCTTTTCTCTCATTAGAGTTAGATGATCAGTATATAGTCTGTTATTTTTTCTATTTCTACTGATTTAACTTTTTTTCCCGATTTATTTTATTCTAGATGCCTCTATATGTCATGGGTCATTCTGAATTGGAAAGTCCCTTTGCATTTGGAACTGCTTTTCCTTCTGCGAAATTTAAATGGTCCGTCAGCAATGACAAAGTAGCTTCTTTAAACAACTTATATAGTTCTGTGAGTATTTAGTAATTCTTTAGATGGGAAGATGAGCGGATAAACTTGTCAGAAATTGTACCTTTTGTATGAAAAAATAAGCATTTAAAGCTGTTATTGGGATTTTCTTTCTTTTTTTTTTACCACTATTAAAAATATTTACTTTTTTTAAAGAAAAATATGGTTAGATATAACTTGCACAATGACTATCTAAAATTAAATTTTAGACATTTTTAAGTTTTCTTAAATTTTTCTTTAAAAAATATATTTAGGTAAATAAAGTTGCTTGAAGGATATTGATGAAATCACAAAATTGCCTCTAACCTTATTTAAAAATTCGAATTGTTGACTTTTTAATCAAAAAATTATTTTGAATGATTATACTTCATTGGGAATTGGATTCTGTTTGCTTATATATTGCTATTTATTTTATGAATAGGTTGGTTTACAAGAATCTTCTGAAAATAACTTCAGAGTTATTTTGAAAGCGCTTCAAGATGGTCTTGCAACTGTTCATTTAGATGTCACTCTTCCTTCTTACTCATTTTTAGGCATACCTCAACTTCTATCTGCTGAAATTCAAATTCAGGTATTGATATGTTTTTTCTGGTCGCTCTTATTTTTCATAGATGTAAAAAAATTCAATAATGAATGCGTTCTCGAAATTTAAGTTGATTTTATTTTTGATGTAGGTATTTAAAAGGCTTAGGTTAACAAATCCTGAAGTTGAGGATGGAATGATTATTATGTCACCTAATTCACAATTGAAATTAAAAAACAATAGGTATGCTTATTATAAGATTTATATATGCAATTCTGGTTCTTAAAAATAGTTTTGATGTAGTTATGTATTTTTTAAACAAATGCAAAAAGGTATTCATATACTACTTTTCTTTTAATTAGGGCTGGAGTTGCTAAAGTTACCTACAAAATTTTACCATCTAGTGTTAGTAAGATAAGCCAGGTGCCAGCTGTAAGCATTGATGAAAGTGGTACTCTGATTGCCACCTCCAAACTTGGTTCGGCCATCTTGCAAGTAACTGCTATTGAGGAATTTGGAATTGTTCAAGATTTATCTGTAATAGTGAAAGTAAGTAATGTGTTAGTCATGAATTTGAGAGGTATATTAAAATTTGTAAAATCTATATTTCTTCTAAAATTTTTGATAGCATTTATTATTTTATCTTAAAAATATCTACATAGTGTGGATTTGATTGTTAAAATTAGATAAAAATGTTCCAAGCTTAAAAGACAAAACTGATTTATTATGGATAAAAATAAACTGCTGGAAAACAGTCTTATTTCTAGGCAAAATTTTATATTGACACAATTCTAATAATAATAATAATAATTTTTAAAAAGCCTGTGCTTGTTCTTTAAATCATAGACTATTTTTTGAAGGATTACCCAAATTCAGAGGTTTTCATTTTACTAGCTAAAATGTAAGCCGTTTTCATCAAATATAATTTTTTGTTTTTTATTTGTTTAATTACAATCAGTCACTTAGTTATCTTAGAACTAAGATGTATGAACACTGAATATTGTGACTGGTTCTTATAATCAGATGCAGTAGATATAAAATAATAATAAGCTATGGAAGTAAATATGAAAAAGATGGAAGATGAGAAAAATTGATACTGTCATTAAGTTGTATTAAAAACTATGTTTTAAAAATTGAATTTTTCATTACTGCCTTAAATATCCTTTTATATTTTAATGTGTTCAAAAAAATTTTTAATACTCACTCTGATATGTTGATAAGAATTGAAGACTCATTTTCAAAGTGTGCCAGTTACATTCAGAATTATTATTTTCTCTAATATATTCCAGCTCTTGTGCAGATAACTTAATTTTTGCGTTATTGTTAGGCTTTTGATATATGAAATTAATTATTAATAAGTTTGCTACATTTTAAGTGATGGATTTTAAAAAGTTTGAATTTAAAATGTATGCACATACATATTTAGCTATATTTTTTGCATAAGAAAAATACAAAAAAATTTTGTGCCTTCCAATTTTTTTTTAAAAAAAATCCCTCCCTTCTCTTTTTCTCTCTATATTTGCATTGTAGAACCTGTCTTTCTATTTATTTTAGAAGAAATCAATATTCTTAATTGTATAATAAAGATGTGATATATGGGCAGAGTTATTATTTCAGAATAATAATTGGAGAACTCTAATTTGTCTTTTATGTAGTAATTTTTTGAGAAATGACTGCTAAAATTGACATCATTTCTGGTAATAATTATAAGTATTTTTATTTTCTGAAAAATGATTTTTTTATTGTATTAATATTTTTTATTTATTTATTGCTTCAAACAGGTTGAAGAAACAGCATATTTGATGTTAAAACCATTTGGAAAAATAATGACTCGTGATTGGCCTTTGACTGTTTTACCTGTTGGTTTTACGGTTCCGTTCGTTGTAACTTATCATAATAATATTGGCCAAGTATTTGATGCTGTCCGATCACAGATTCAATATCGTGCAAGCAGGTTAGATGATACATTTCACTTTTACACTTTCTAGTTAGATGTTAATTTTTTTACAGTGATTTTTTAAAAAATTGTTATATATTTTGTCTTTAGTTTCTGTTTGTTTTTAGCTAAGTATAATATCTAAAAAAATATAAAATCTTCAAACTGCAACATAAAAAATGTAATTCTTCTGCCAGCATTATTTTAATTCAGAATTGGATATTTTATAATCATTTTTATTCAAATGATATTTAAATAGTTATTTATATTAAAATTTTTATCTGTCAGGCTTGTATTTTAACTTTGTTTGAATCTCTTAGTTCTTTTTAATTATTGGTTTGTGCATAATAATATACATACCAATCAAATTTTGTTAATTTTTAGGCCAAACTCTGCTCGTGTTTCTTTCACTTCATTAAACAATACTCTTAGTGTGCAAGTTGTGAAACCTGGTTTTACAGTTCTAAAGGTAAAAGAAAATTTGTTTTATTATTCTATGTATTTTATTTGATATTAATAATTTTAATTGAATTAATTGATATATTTTTTAAGGTATGGGATGTTGATTCCTCTATTCCTCCTGATTACATTCAAATAGTCACTGGTACAGCTATTGATCCTGCTGATATTGAACTTACTGTTGGTGATGTGATTTGCTTTGGAAGTCCTTTAGTTACACAGGAAGGTATGCAGTTAATACATATAATGCTAATATTAGTCAATGGCATTAAAATATTTAAGTAAAATACAAATACTGTGCAATATTATGTGTCTTCTTTGTTGAATTTTGATGTAATTATTTTCATTTTAATAGGGCATAGTGGAACTTGGTCAAGTTCTAAGGGTGTATTAGCTATTCATCCAGTGTCTGGTGGAGCTGTAGCATTAAATCCTGGCCAAGCTAAAGTCGTCTATTCTTTACTAAATGGATTCAGTACATCAACACAAGTAATTTTTATATATATATATATATATAT
>JAOUZG010019144.1:4288451-4307137 GCA_026289955.1 Argiope argentata
TATATAATATAACTTTTTAAATTTGAAAGGTGGGGCATAACCCTGGAAAATCTTTTTTTTTTTCTAAATATTTAAAATAGGTTTAGAATATTAATGGACTGTATATGTAATATGTTATAGTTCTCAAAGATTTAAGCAAAACTCTTTGGTTGCATTCTATTTTTTGAATTTATGTGAAATTTAAAAAACAGTTTTTTTTTTAATCGGTGATAGTGCTTAAATATTTTTTTAAAGACATGCTTATTGATTGTTTTTTTTTTAATTGATGTGTAAAAAAAAAGTTACAATATATGTCAGCTAGGATAATCTTGAACAACAATTACGTATGATCTCAGTTACCTAAAAGGGCACATTTTGATTGAAGTTTATGTATGTATATGTGATTGATTTTATTTTTTACAGGTAACTATAAAAGATGCAGTTTACATATCTATTGAACCCGGAAATGTCAATCAAATTAGTAATCTACCAAGAACAAAGCCTTACAAAATATATTTGGTAGTACAAAGTAATGAGACTCATAAAATGAATAACATTATAGGTAAATAAAAATATTTCATCTGTATAATATCAAACTAAGTTTTTAGAAAAAAGTAACTTAATTTAGTACCATATAGCTTATTCTGCAATTTTTGATAGTGTTCCTTTCTTTTATTCTTCTCTTCATTAAAGGTTTTTTCTTTTAAATATCAAATTATTAGAAATATATGATAGTTAATTTTATTTTTAACCTTTTATTTGTCGCCATTTAAGTTTCTTTTCTGTTCTTTTTTAAAATTTTTATTGTAAATGTTTTTTTTTTAATTTTTTATTTGTTTGATTTTATGTAGTTTAATTCATATGCATTTGAGAATATGTAAACATGGCATAACTACTGTGGAAAATAGAATGTGAAAACACAGCTGCTTTCGAAACTCTCTTTTATTCTATCCTATTCTTTTTGTATTGATATTTCAGTGTTCTTTAAAAAGAATCTTTATTGATACAATTTTATGGAGTTACACTATTGCTTGAAATTAATCAGATTCTTTCTATTTAATGAAACTATGAAATGTTTTTCAGGTAAAAATTGTTCTCATGCTACTGAAAATTCAATGCCATTGCCTTTGGTTCCAACACCTTTTTCTTGTGAGTTGAATTTCCTTAGTTCTTCTGCAGATATAAGTGCAAGTGATCTTTTCTATTCCGCTAGCAGCTTTGATATTGAAAAAGGTATGATTGATTGTATATCTAAATTACTAATTGCATAGTTTAGTGGAACTTTTTCTGAACATATTTGTTATATTCATATTAAAAAAAACTATGTACTTCTTTTTAGGAATGTATTATTGTAGCATTGAGCCTGTTGGAAAAATTCCAATTAGTGAAGCCAGTACATTAGAAGGACAGTTATCACTAACTGTTCATTTGCTGTCTACAGGGCAAACAGCATCACTTTCTCAACAACTATTGTTATCCTTTTTGCCAGCATTCCATGTGCAACAAGATGAATTAATATTGTCTGACATACAAAATACTAATCACATTATTATATCAGCAACGCCTGCTGTTCAAAGATGTCTTTTGGTAAGTTTTTAGCATTAAATAGTTTATTTCAGAAATGTTATAGTTTTATCAGTATCCACTTTTAAGAAAAATCATTTATATGTGTGCTGTAAAGTTAAAATTAAAGGGGGTGCTATTATTCAGTTGTTTAATTAGTTCTTGAAGTTTGTTAATGTCTAGTATTAAATTGAAGGTAAACTCAAATGGAAATTCATTTGAATGTTTAATATGTTCTTATAAAGAAGCTGTAGACTTTATTTAACAATATTTCCATCCACTAGTATTGTATCAGTAACGATGATTAGAATGTTAATACCAAAAATGCCTCTTTTATTGTTCAAACGATTTTATCTTTTATTTTGATTTATTTATCATTTCTTCTATGCGAGGATACTTGTAAAAGGAATTACCAATTGTTTTGAAATTGAATGGTTAAGCTGTTTAAAGTGATATATATGTACACACAACACGTCTGAAGTATATTATTTACTCTTTCTGCATATAAACCAAAAGTGATAAATTTTTTTAAAAAAATCACATATTGATTTTATTTTGAATCCTACTATAATCACCCGGTATCATTTTTTTTCAACAATTCATTGGACTTATATGAAATGCTGGTGAAATTTCAGAATTATATTCATTTTGGGCTAAAAAATAGCTTCTAAATAGTACTTACTAATTGTTTTTTGTTATCGGGTATTGCTTAGTTATTTTCATCATGTTTGATGGCCTGAGAACTTTTTGGTTCAAGCTTTAATTTCCTCTTCAAGATGACACCAAAAATAACTGATAAGAAGTGAATCCTACTGCGACTCAATATATTTGAAATGATTCACGTCTATAGCTTTATGTCTCTGACTTGATTCCCATTCTATATTGATACAATTTTTTAAAATAACTTGCATTTTTAATAATTTTTTTACAGGTTGTTCCAAGTGATTCAACAGTTTTAAGGGTGAAATCTCCTGCTCTTCATCCGGTTTTTCCAGCATCGGTTACTTTTCCAATTGAACTGCATGATGTCAACTACTTACTGAAAGGGGATTTGTCACCACTCTACATTGAAATCAGCTGTCCTATTACCAAGCAACAAGTAAAGATACCTGTAAAAGTAAAAAGGCTGGACATGTCTCTTGATGGAAGTAAGTTTAATTATCTGCAGATATATGCATATTTTAATTTTAAATGTTATAAAATAAATTATAAAATGTTTTTAATAGTTACAAGTGTAATTCAGTTGAATTAATGATCATATAGTTTCATAAAACATGATGGCCGAGATATTTTTAAAATGTTAATGCTTTAAGGACTTCTTGTTTTGAGCATCCTGTCTGTTATTTCTTCTTAAATAATAAAGTTATTGTGATTTTAAAACATACAAGTTTGCCCCAAAAAGGTATGTTCCCAGGCATATTTCTTAATATCATGTTAGGCATTTGTCCAAGCAGATTTCTTAGCAATTCTTAATGTGTTAAAATTATTGCCTGTATATGAATTCTATTTTTAAGCTATGATAGAAAGAAGGATTTTAATGAAATGTTTATTTGATAATTTTAGCAGTGAATAAAGGAATCTCTTGTTTATTAATTGTTGTGAAATATATTTACTGGTAATATTTTATGACCAAATATTTTTTAGTAATTGTTTAATAAAATATGTTGAGATGACATAATATAAAGTGTAGATTTGTTTTAATTTTAATTATGCTCAAATTAAAATTATTCAGGCATTTGTATTGTTAAAAAAGCATTATTTATTCATAAAATCACATTTCTTACATTATTTGCAGTATTGCAAAATTATTTTGATGTTACTTTTTTTGACATATTTTCTAACAAGAAAGAATAAAATCAGACTTAAAAAATAATCTATGATATTTAAAGTTTTTATAATTCCCCGATTTAAAACTGTAAGAAAACTTCTTAAGAAGTGTGTTTTTGGTTAAGAAGAGATTTTTGAAATCATCAATGTTCCAGCAATACTTTCTGTTCTGAAATTTTTCTTTTTTAACTTGCCAGGTGCATTTTGCCAGCCTCTTCCATTGCCATCTCCTACATCTGAAATTTATTATGATTGGTATTTGATGATGAAAGTTGCTGCAGCACTCTTATGCATTATTATAGCATTTTATTGTAAGTATTAAAATATTTTTTCTCGTTTTATTGCAAATAATAAATTAAAATTCTCGATTTCAATTTATTCTTGGTTTGTAGACTACTTTTTAAAAACTTTCTAAACTTTTTCTTCCCTTTTTGATAATTCTGTAGTTTTTCGATGGCTGACATCTGCTAGGAGAGGAATGGTAACGTCTCAACCCGTCTTTTTAAATAGCTCCACAGCTAGCAGCAATGGTTCTCAAAGTTTTTCACCAGGTAAATATAATTTTCTGTCACTTTTAGTCTTACCTTATGTATCAGAAATGTTTGTTAACTTTTGATGGAATATATAAGTAAAGAATTGTGAATAATAATGTGTGATAGTAATAACTGTGAATAATAATGTGTGATAAAAAAGGAAATATAGACAAAGTTGGAATGGATTGATGCAAGTTTTGTATTGTCACAAATAAGATTGAATCATTTGTTGTACATGTGGGTGAGTTTGCTTCTGTACTGTTTGAAGGCCACGATACGAACCTGCAACGCTAGGGCCAGTAGCCAAGAAACATGTCCATAGTACAAAAGTGGACTTTGGTATTGTAGATGCTATCTGGCTTATGAAGCTAGTGCCACAGTACTCCCCCCCCCCACACACCAGTTAATCGGAGGAGAGACGAACGACTTTGATTGCGCCAATCATTATGGCGAGCATGTGAGTTCGTTGGTGCGTCGAGTGAGCGACGGCTTTGTTTGCTGGTAGATAGCACCACAACTGTTGCAGGAGATTGCGTTGTTAAGGTCACCAATGTACCGTTTGAAGGGCCCAACACGAACCTGCGACGCAAGGGCCGGTGGCCGAGTTACATGACCATAATACAAAAGTCGACTTCGGTATCGTAGATGCTATATGGCTTATAAGGCTAGCGCCACACTTCTATACCATCATTTCAAGATTTGTCTGCATGACATTTTGAAAGTTCTTTGCTGGTGCAGAAAATCTTCTCTTGCAAGGCCTGTCTTTAGCTTTTACAAAAAGAGAAATATGTGTTTCCCTCTTAAATTACAAGGAGCTATTGGGTGTTATGTTTAGAGGGTGAGAAACATATACCTCATATTTATTAATTTGGCAGAATTCAAAATGCAATTTTTAATAATATTGAGCAGGAAAAATATTTTAGATTTGTAATAAATTACTTCTAAACGCAAACACTTACGAAATTCGAATTCTTGTTTATTCCGAACTACAAATCGCAACAAGAACGGTTTACAAAGCTTGTTCTGAAATACAGCGTTGGGTTATTCTTCTTATGCACTGAGGGTTGAGTTGTTACAAAGTGTAACAACTCGAGTCAAATGTCAATATCTCATGCATAAGCAATAATTGTTTATAGTCACAATTGAATTATCTTTTACAGATTTTCTAAAAGCATTTGTATGCATTTCCTTATTTATAATTTTTTGATTTTAGTCCACTTTTCTTTACTATCCTATTTTAAAGTGGAAGAACACATTATGGCAATGATATTTAATTACTGACTGGTCAATGAATTAGAAATATTTGAATTAGAACACATGCTAGGAATGCATTATGCAATTTTTTTGTTATGACATGGGTTACACATGGCAGTGGTGCCCTGGTGTTCCTCGAGGATAAACAAACAGTCATGTGATGCCTAGATATACTGTTAAATCAAGTGCACCCTCCAATGTTGCATTTTTATACTGATGGCGATGGATACTTCATTGATGATAATGCAACTGAACATTGGACCAGAAATGTTCAAAATTGGTTCACTGAGCATCAATCTGACTTCCAACACCTTACTTGGCCACTGCATAGCATGTATCTTAACCCTGTAGAAAATGTGTGGGATGTGGTGGAAAGATGCATCCGACAGCACTCTCCTCTTCTGTCTAATTTACAAGATCTAAAAAGCTGCATAGCCGATGCTTGGTATTCTCTGAATGTAAATGTATTCTAGAAGCTTGTAGATTCAATGCCCAAATGAATCAGAGCAGTTATCTTCCAAAAGGTGATCCAATAAAATATTGATCTTGGATTTCTAATTCATTGACCATTGAGTGTATTACATTCAGAATAATACTCAGAATTTCATTCTTCATATATAATATATTTCAAATTTTGAATAATCCTCATTATTACTATTCTAAATATGTTAACTTGATGCTAAAATTATATTTTTGTTTACTTATATGAATATTTTCCATTTTCAGGTCACAGGCCATTTACATCAAGTCCATTCAGACGAAGTTATTCTCCATCAGAGTTTTCAGAATTTGAAAACCTTTCTCAACCAATGAGACTTTGCCATTTAGAGACATCACCTAAGTCACTTCAACGCAGACGTGCCGATAATATATTTAGGTGAAAATAAGTCGGGTTTATAATTCATATTTCAAGACTGATAGCAAATATACTCTTGAAATACTTGCTTTATTTTATCAATTCATTCATCTGGTTCTTTTGCATACAATACAGTATGGTACATTTTTTGTGAAATCTGATACTAGCCAGTGTGTTTTTATTCATCATTGTGCATATAACCATTGAAAAACTATTTACATGCAATGTGTGTGAATGGGGGTTAGTGTTCTTTCTGTGATAAGTAAATGTGTCATATGATTGTCAATGACAGAATATTCAATCATAAATCATTAAAAGATTACATTTGAGAATACAAGCCAAGGATCATTGGGATTTCGTTAAGAATTTGTAAATATATTCTTTTAGTCATGTTTGTTTCATTAAATTAAATGCAGAGGGGAACGCCATTAGTCCAACAAATAAATTTCATTGATCCTTTTGTTCGTGTTTTTGTAAAATAAAATGTGTGCTCATTTTCGTCAGTTCAGTTTAGCTCTTCTTTCTTTTTTTTCTTTGTCATTTTGATTTTTATTCGTCCATAATACTGGTATATTTTTTTGTCATAATTTCTTAACTATTTTCTGTTTTATATAGCTTTAATTTGTTTGCTTTTTGATTGTTGCTATACAAAATTGTAACATAAAGACATCATTGCATACTGCTATTTGTAATTTTTAAAAAAAATTTATCTGAAGATTTAAATTGATAAAAATTCAGTTTAATAAGTCAGGTCATTGTCTTAATATCCTAATTGGTGAATATATGTTCATTTTAAACCTTATTTTCTATTATGCATACAAATTAAGAGATTTTCTTTTCAAAAGTTCCATAGAAATATACATACAATTAGTGTTTAGTTTTTTTTAAATAATGTAATTCTTTTATTATTTAATTGACCTGTTCTCTCATCGAAATTTTATAAGAACTATGTCTACCTTGTCTGTTTTGATTTTATTTGCTCGTTATTCTAAACTACTTTTATATTGTTTTTGCAACATATAGTGAAGTTACATGGGTATTAACTGCATGCCATTGGCAAACTTTAAACTTAACTATCTGCCACTGCCAAATAAAGTCAATATGTTAATATGCTATCTTTGGCAATTTGGGGCGAGGACAGTTAGCTGATGTAATGCATTTCAGTACTTTAAAAAATTATATTGATTCAATTATAGTCTTTTGTGTAACAAATGAAAGTGTATTCTGTTTTCTTTACCTCAGCTTTACAGCTTTTTTTTAAAAATATTAATTTATCTATGTCCCAGTCTCAAGCTTTTTTATGTATTCGAAAGTTTGAACTTCAGGTGTGTTAGTTACACTGCCGTTTTCATAAACTTTTCATTCTTTTTAAAAATGTTTACAGCATTTTCATATAATTGTAATCATATTATTGAAGAATTGTACATACAATTTTTGATAAATAGAAATTCATAATAAATTTTTGTAAGTTTCTATGTGTTTATTTAATCCTATTTTCAGCAATCTACATGTGTGTGTTTGACATATTTTGCCAATTAAGGTGAGCAATAGGTGAATCGTGAAACACTATGGAATTCTCTCTTCTATTATCAAGGTATGAACGTAATTATTCTACAAATTGGGGAAAATCCTAATTTTAAAAGTTTCATACAGATCCTCACATAAAACAAACACAGATTTTGAAAAGGCAGAAATCTCCTTATAAGATGGTACCGTTTTTATATTATATGGGTTTAAAACCAAGCTACATGCATCAACACCTTGTCAATGAATCAAATCAAAGTGTGATCAAAAAATTTAATTTTGAAAATACAGTAAATACTCTTCTAGACACAATACATCAAATTTTACTAAAGACTTCTTTCTGTTTTTGAATACTATAAATCCAGTCTTCAAAATATACATTAGTTAAAAAGTCCACAAATGGGAAAAATAGGTGGATAAATTAAATCTATGTAAATCAGCCCATATGAACTCTTAAGGGTATGTCTGTTTGCTTGTTTCTATTGAGTTTATAACAATAAAAATGCCACTTTTCTGATTCAGCTTTAAAATTTGCAATTTGAAATGCATTTAAAATAGCAGTCTTAAAATGGATAGGAAATTAAAACGAGGAGCAATAATGACTGTTCAAGATTTGTCTTTTCTGTTGAACATTAACTTCAGTATTGCAACCAAAAGCCAAAGTTTCTTTTGAAGTCGAACATCGATAAGGCTTATTTGTAAGCTGATGGAATGTACCGTTTTTGTTTTCATTTAATTTGAAGAATTACATCTAGAATTATATTTGCATTACTCAATGCTAAAAGATTTTGATGACAATTCTTTAATGCAGAAAAAAATATCACGATATATAGTATTCATGGAGCAATGCACAGTATGTATTATTGTGCTGATGCAGTTACAATAAACAGTGTTAAGTAAGAGGTACCTGGAGAAGCAAAAAAAATCAAAATTGTGAATGAGAATAACCTACACATGTACTGTTCATTCACTAACATTCAAAACCCCTTTTGCGCATGTGTCGGGAAGCGTTTATTTAGTGGGGGGGGAGAAAAGATATGTTTACATTTGACAATAAAGTGAACTCAGATTATTCGCGGACTTGGAAAGAAGAAAAAAAAATGCGGATAACTAAAAATTTTGTGGGGGAAAATTCTAATTCGCAATAAAATATTTTAGAACAGTTTTTATTTACTATTCTATTATAGTATTAAATTCTGATGAATCAACAGAAGATGCTCTTTTCTCTAAAATATAATTCTCTTTTTTAAATAATAATAATCTTTATGCTGAAACAAATCTTTTTTGTTATTGAGTTTTTTTGATGAAATTAACCACGAATATACTCGTGGTTGGCAGGGTGTTACCCATTGCCACCACGAATATACTTGTGATACTTTTAATGTATTATAACGTACAACTTGTCAAACTTGTAAACTTTGTATGGCCACAAACATAAGTATACAAGTGTAAAAACTTGAAGAAAAAAAACCTGCAAATAAATTGTTTTTTCAAAAATCCTACTTATTCACTGCCAAGCCTAAATTTTATGAGGTTATTCCTAGTGCCAACCACGAGTATACTCGTGTTTGATTTTTTTACATGTAAATGATTATTTATGATAAAATGTGTGTATTTACTTTGAAATAATACTTGGATAAACAATAACACTCAAAACAGAAATAGCAATGGGAATAACCTCATACAATTTAGGCTTGGCAGCGAATGGGTTAACAATAGTAGATAATTTCGATCACATTTAATGATTTTGTATAAAATATTTTTTATGTCACTGCTGAAAGTGTTTTTGGCACTTGGTCTAGGCTGTATGAAGATATCTGCTAGTGGCCATATTTGAACTATAATACAAGCAATCGATATGTAATTATGAAATACAAAACAAGGGTTAGAGATGACACTCATATACATGTGGTGGGGAGGAACTGAATGTAAAACTATCTAATGGGTGCGGAAATCAATGTCAAAGAATCTAATAATTGATTGAATCTCCAATGCTTTCATCTTTCCACGCCTCGCATTTTTGCGAGGTAGAATTGTCGGAAAGTGGTAGTCTCTGGATAGATACTGAAACAAACAGTAATCGTCAATCAAAATAACGTAACCGCCAAGTTTAGTAACTCTAGCTCAAGTGGTTTGGGTTGTAGAGCTCTGTTTTTGATTCTCCGCTTACACCTTAAACTGAAAATTGCAAGACGCCTACAAACTAAGCAAAAGTTAAAAGTTGATCTGCAAGCGAATAGTAGATCCTCCCCTCCAATTTTCGATTTCTTTCAGTACATCATCATTTGAATCCTCGCTATTAATTAAACATAAATATAGGATATGACTGCAATTTGAAACTGATTTATGTGTAATATTAATGATGTTATCTTTCCTAATTTTCAACAGTAAGTTTTGATTATTATTATTATTGAAATGAATAAACTGTTGTCTTCAGTAACAAAGGTCGAACTCTATGAATCTAGGCTTAAGATTCCAAGCCTATTTGATTGCTATGCTTATAAATGTCATTTTTAAATTTGGCTGAATTTTCTATTCATTAACGTATAGTATAAATGTAATAAATAATAACTAAATAAGGTAAGTGATGTTGTAAACTAAATAAAGTAAGTTGAAGTTGTAAATAGTTTGGCCCATCATTTCCATAAGAATGAAAAACATTCTAACCTATTAGAACATTAGAAGTGGTTGAATTCGTTGACTTGATCTGAAATTAATAACGGCATACTTAAAAACCTGCATTTTGAATTTTATTCGGTAGAATATTTTTCCTTCGAGTATAATTCAAGAAAAAATTTATTTTCCTACAAAATTTTATTTTCTTAATGAAAAACATTTTTATCTCTACCACCAATCCAAACTGTTATTTGAATTGACTTCGAAATAACAATCCAACCTCACTACTTAGTAATCTGATGGCATCAATGCCTGGAATCAAATAATGTAAAAATCTTCGATCTGAAATTAATCTTGATTAATTCGATCTTGATCTGAAATTAATAACAAACGTTATGATTAAAACCCTACACTTTGAATTTTATTAGGTACAATATTTTTCCTTCAGGTGTAATTCAAGAAAAAAATTATTTTCCTTCAAAATTTTATTTTTCTAATAAAAAACACTTTAATCTCAACCACCAATCCAAACTGCGCTTTGAATTGACTTCGAAATAAAAATCCAACCTCACTGCTTATTAATCTGATGGCATCAATGACTGGAATCAAATAATGTAAAAATCTTTGAAACATTTGATTCCAGAAATGATTATTCACCAGTTTCTTAATATTATGGAGAATGGTTAGGACCGAACTCCCAACGTTAGGATTCGTAAAGGCGAAGCATGACTACTAGACGAAAGTGATCATTTGAGTCCGGAGATAGCTATATAGCTTATTAAGCTATCACCATAAGTAATCGAAGTGATAATCTGATGAATACTTTCTAATCCTAAATCTAGCTAACTAATTTGAAAACTTCACCTCTTTTGTGTAATATTTTGTTTCGTAAGACATTTTAAAAAATATATATGTAATCTTTTTTTCGTAACATATATGCCAATTATGTATGAAATTAATTCCTATAGCTGGATGTTCGCATTTTGTTATTTTATTTATTTATTTATTCAATTCCTGCTATTAGCTCACACTCTCTCTATTTGTGTATATATATATATATATATATATATATAGTTCAAATCTTCAATCGTTAATAAACTAGTTTTTATCCATCCAATCAAGTTCAAGTAAATTTTTTAAAACTTATAGTGGGTGACATTTGATGTTAATACAATTTTTTTAAAATATTAATTCATTAATTTTTTATTTATTAATTAAAAATTAACTTTCTAGCCAAAAATCTTCATTTCCCCGCCAACAAATAAGTAACGAATTCAGTTTGTTTTTTTCTGTACACTAATGAAGTTAGGCTTAACTTGTTTTCGGCCGATTTTTTCAAACGATTCTGTTTATTTTCAAAATGTTTGGGCTACGAGTTCGAACACGATATATAGATAAACAAATGAAAATCGCCAGGAAATTCGATTTCTATTTTGCCTCTTAACCACTTCGCATACAATGATGTGTCAGACACGCGCATCGAATTACTGAATTTTTATTTTCAAGTCTGCAATTAAGCCACAGAATTAAGTATTTAAATAAGAAAAAATCAATATTAAACGATTTGGTATTCCCAATGCTCCATATATTATTTTTAAAAAATCAAATTAAGAATAAATTACTAAAATAGGATGAGATCTAATTAGAAAGTTAAATAAATCCGTATGTCAAGTGGTTAATATTGAGATTCTGTCGTATTTATCTACATATTTATATTAATGATAATTATTTAATAAAAAGTAATTAAAATAAAAAAATTCTTTGTTGATCTAAGTAGGAATTGACTGAAAAAAATATTTTTTATTACTTATTTATTGTTCGTTTATCACCAAATAATGTTTTTAAAATCGAGAAAACGTCAACATACATCCCCCTTCTAATAACTTGCTCTATGAAATAACCAGCATTGAAACAAAGTCCGAGAAGTCAGTAACCTCCCCTATTCTAAATAAAGAAGGTTATTATACTTGACAGTTTATCTTGATAAAAAAAAATGAGATAAAATATCTATTTGCCCCTTGGCAGAAATACTTGCTGCCAAAATCCTGCAACAAGATGTGCAAGTTTAAGCATTTGATTTCGCCACAAGCTCTCGGAACAAGAGATATCGAGAAGGAAATGGAGTCGTTCCTTCCTTTTTGTCTTCCTTATCGCATTTGTGAAACTAGTTCCTCTTCCTATCTTGCCTCACTAAAAGTAGGAATTCCAAAAAAATTCCACAACATTTTGGGCCATATTCCGTTTTCGAAGATAAGTTGAATATAAAAAAACTACATGCAAAATATCCTTGGGTATGCATAACCAATGCCAAAACTGGTATTCTATAAAATATGGTCAAGAAAACAATAAATAAATGTTTAAAAAAAGGTTTGGCTTTAAAAATAAATAAATTTGATAAGCGTAACAAGCGATATAACAGTATTATAGTACCATATCATGGAGTTAATTCTAATTATTTTGAATTCGAAATTGATATTCTCAATTTTAAAAAGAGATTGAAAAAATAAAAGAAGAAATTCGAAGATTATACGTATTTCAAATTTTACATATTCAATGGTATTGACGTCTTGAAAATCAGATAGTAAATTAATAAATCTGAGTTAAATAACTATAATTTTCACCCGCCTAATTAAAATTATAAAATAGACATAACAAAGCCAATCATTTCTTGAGCGATATTATATTAATTCATTTAAACAGCAATGAGTTTCAAAAATCTGAAAGTGGCAAACGATTTTTGTTTTCTCATTCTCATCATAGATATGTTATTCTGTGAAAATATTACAATTATGAAATTACACAGCCAATTCACTTGAGTTTTTATTTTTGTAGTCATTTTTACTGTCATCTTTAAAACATGATTTATGTTTCATTAGCTAAAAAGAAAAAAAAATTAAAAAATATATTTTCTTCTTTACCATCCCCCAAATAAATAATTCTTATTTGATTGCAGAAGTTTAGATTGATTTAATGATCAAAAATTTTGTCGACATACTTTCTGCAGCTAAAATCTTAAGTTTTGGTTATAAGACTTTCGTTTACAGGACTAAAAGGAGATTATTGGATATAGCTATCATTATCGACTTAAATAACTGACACCGCCGAGTTCGTATGAAACATCTCATGAATTAAAGTGAAGAAATCCACTTCATTTTACAAATAAAAGGGCTACAGAGGTCAGTATGAATCATGAAAAGTGCCCAAATTATTATAAACGAAGACTGAAATTTTTGTCTTATCTAATTTCAAGGTCAGATAATTATCCAAGCATTAAAAAAAAGAAGATTAGAATGAAATCTGCTATGCATATTTCAATGCATCATGTCAGAGCATCATTTCTTGCAACGGTCCAGCACCACGTGCTCGTGCGAGTGGAATTATATTTTTATTCATTTCAATTGTTTCATTGAATGAGTCACTTTAGTATCGCAAACGATCCAAAAAACTTTGTCTCGCATTGATTGTTTAAACAAAATATCACATTTCATATTTATTTCATTTCATATAATCACGTGCTCAAAATGACATTTTTCTAGGTTTTATTAGCTGTAGTCATTCACTTAATTTTTTAAAATCAGAGCTTTTGTAAATGCAATGGCAATGTGTTTAAAAAAACTGATTTTTTGAGATGCTCGTGCAGGTAATAATTTTTTTTTTTTTTACTTTCCCCATACGGATTTTTGTTGACGACAGAAACCTCATCCTAAAAACAATATGTTCTGACTTGATAAAAAAAACGAAAAATACCAGATGGATAGGCACGGCACAGTAGCCGAATTGTTGGCAGATAATATTTTCCGACGTTAAGTGATTTCTTAATGAACAGTATTATAATGCCAAAAATGAAGTTTTATATTCAGCAAGTTTTGAGAGATACCTGTAAACCTTCGAGTTGTTAAACGCATTTCAGAAATATATATATATGTGCGTGCGTGCGTGCGTGTGTTAGGATTTTTGATATTTGAAAATAATGTAAGCGAAATTTTAAATTATTCATACCATGAAGAATACAAGTAGAATGCCACAAACTCCGTACTCTATAGAGTTGACAGACGATAGGAGTTAATGTTAAATGCCGAAACGCCTTTTGACATTCTCATCTTTATTCAGTAAGGATCACAAGTTAGATAATATAAGATCCTTTATTTTGATTTTTTCTTCTTCTTTCGGCTATTCAACTCATTGTCGTGAGCGCATTTCGATGGATATTCGACGCAGAACAATCGGAAATAATGGCTCCTTTTATTTGGAAGGGGGAAACCCAGCTACTGAACTTTGGAGCAAAAATCTAAAAACGGTTTCTTATTCTTTTGTTTGATGCTACACACAAAAGAGTTTTACATGACCAAACAGTACACCTGTTTATATTAACAGATGAAATGTTAAACTTTTCTCATTCCTTTGGTAAATGTTCATTATCTCCTTTCGATTTTATTTAATGCTGCAATAGTGAAGCTCCAAAAACGAGTAAAATTACATAAATCAGTATATATTCTAATATTTCTTATCTATTTGTTGTTGTTGTTTCTGATGGTACTTGCCATGGACAAACTCGCTGAGGTAGTCAGTGATTTCAGCCCAATAAGCGTCTCTTGTTTTGCAGTAGCGCCAACTAGGGCCAAGAGTACGACTTTTGCTATTCACTAATCACATTCGCTTGCACAACCCCTTTATATAGGGGGGTACATTCACACACTTCACTGAACAACCATGCCCAAACCGGGACTCAAACTCGAGACGCCCAGATCACGCTCGCTACCCCTACGTCAGGACGCCGTCCTTGATGTATTTAAATCTATTTACTGTCCGAGCCGCGGTCCTAGTATAAAAGTAGTGCATCATCTTCGTAGTCTGGGAATCCCGGGTTCGAGTCCCGGACAGGGCTTAATTGTTCTTCTGTGTGCTATCTATGCGATGAGTGAATGAATGTGCCCCCTTGTAAAAAAAAGGGTTGTGCAAGCGAATGTGTCTGTCATCTTCATATGAGATAGAAATCAGACTTCTACCCTCGAGTGCTCAGGGGTCCATGCCCTCAGAAGCTACTGAACTTCTCCTTCCGTTGTAAAGCGGACAAGAGAACAACAACAACAATTGTCAATTACTGCCTGAAAATCGGGCCTACTTAAGCAATAGAACTACCAGAGGATGATCGGCATAGATTCTACCCCAGATTGACCAGTCATTTTGACTATTTCGGTAGTTCTAATGTTAACGCTTGACATTAAAATATGATTAATTTATGTGAAATTGGAATATTTGCCCGATTTATAACTTCGAAAATGTGTTTCAGAATTTTTTTAAATAAATATACCGATAAACGTACATCAAGTGGGATGCTATATTTTAAGTCTTAGGTGTTTTAAGTAGTTAAGAATTGAATAATTTGCCTTACAAGTAATAACTGGGACTGCATAATGCATAAATTCCGGTCAATTAGTGATAACTCAAGTAACTTCTTTATGGATTTGTAAAAGCGAATTTCAAATCATATCAAATCGAATGAATGCGTGATATTTCATTTATATTCGCAATTTAATACGATAATTCATATTACTATTTTGTTGAAACTGATTTTTAAATTCATACATTTTATGTCCAATGCCTTTAAGAGGTTTTTACGTATCTTCCGATCAATCGGATAGTTTTAAATATTCTTTTAATCCAAGGTTTCAATAATTTAAACATTGATGAAATATATAAAAAATGAAGACATAGAATTTTGTTGATTTTTAATTCTATAAGCTGTCGTGCCTTATTTCACGAGTGCATCGAATTATCGCTTCTGAAGCTTAAAAGCTTCAGGGAAGACATTTTACGATTACGAAATTCGATACAAAAATCTTACACAATCCAGAAATGCTGCCAGCATCCATTCAATTCTACTTCGATCTGAATAAATCTTATTTACGGTCTGAATCAGTGTCTAAATTATTTTCAATAAATGACAAATAAAATAATGTTATCAAAAGTTTCCTTTTACGCCATTACTTTTATAGTTGAAAGACCACTTCTGGACTCTGGTTAAATAATGCAGATAAGTTAAATTTTATATTAGATGTATATAAAACTTTTTTTATATTAGATGTACAAAAACAGGTCCTGATGGCCTGGTTGTAGCGCGTTGCATTCGCATTATTTGGATTGTAAGCAGGGCCTGACTAAGGCATGGGCATACGGGGCAGTTGCCCCTGGCACCCACGTATGTGGGGGCCCGAAAATTGAATAGAAATTTTATTTTACATTTCCTTCTTTAAAGAAAGTTCTTCATTACTAAAGTAGTGAAGCAGAGGGGGCCCCCAAATAAGTTCTTACCCCTGGCCCCAACTAGGCTAAGCCAGGCCCTGATTACGAGTTCGAATCTGGCAGACCAAAGATTTTCTCGTGTGTGTGTGTGGTGGCAGGGACATGTATAAATCTGCAGTGACTACTAAATCCTCCAAGTTAAGATAATGCTGCTACGGGGGTACTTGATCATATGTAATCATTCTCTGATTAACCCTTTGTACTCCGATGTTGCCTCTGACTCGACATTCAAGTCTGTGCATCATTTTGACGATTTATTTATTTATTTTTAACCCTTTGCACTCGGAAAACTAATTCGATGCATAATTATTCAATAAACAAAAGCTGGTTTCAATATACAAGAGCTGGTCCAAATTTGTGTGTGTGCGTGTGTTTAAAATCGAATTTCTCTGTCTTTTTACCATTCTGTAGGTATTTTAAATAATCAAAATTGAAAAATAAATAAAACATCAAAATGATGCACTGTCTTGAATGGTGCCGAAGAGGCACCATCGAGTGCAAAGGGTTAAAATTTAATTGTTAAAAAGGCCTACATAATGGTTAAAAGATGTAGATTAATTTTTCAAAGAAATTCGACCGAAAAGAATTATATATATTTATTTTTCATAGCAATAAACAAATCTTTGTATTATGCGAATAATTTCGAATTATTTTTCGGACTGCAAAGGGTTAAGGTCTAAATTAAGATCTGCGAATGATGATGATCCACTTTTTACCACGGAAAGAGGGGTGCAGTAGCTTCTGAGGGTATGGATTCCTGAGCACCCGAGGGCAGAAGTCTGACTTATAGCTCATATGAGGATGAAACCCACACCCACACGCTTGCACAGCCCCTTTTGACAGGGAGGCACATTCACACAACTCACAGATAGAACACAGAACAACCATGCCCGAGCCCGGGACTCAGAGAACAAGGGGAAGACACTCTACCTCTGCGCCAGAAAGCCGGCTACGATCTGTGAATGAAATGTATGAATGACTGAATTCCGCTCCATGAAAAGGGCTGTGACGCATGAGAAATTAAGTCGTACTCTTGCCCCTAGATGGTCCCTCTCGACTTAAAATTGCCGATATTTCGTCAGCTGGTTTGTCCAATATGTGCCATTAGAAACAACAATATAACCAATAAAATTCGTTTATGAAAATTTTACTTAATATATTAAAGAAATAAATCCTTTATCTGATGTTGAAAGCAACCCAAAAATAAACTATTACAAGGATTTTTCGAAGTTTTTTATTATTTTAAAAATTTAATAAATCTAAAATACATATAAAAAAATCTTTCCGTTTTAAAACATGAAAATCCTTTTCGTTGTAATCATTCTTTTTTTCAACGAGCGTCTCCATTTCGTGATTTATTACTTTAAAACAGAAGTTCCCATGCAAGAAAGAAATACTACACTCTTTTCTATACCTGCGTAGATTTCACATTCCACACAAATATATTAAAACATTAAATTCGGCAGTATATATTCTTTTCCAATCCGATTCTGACCGTTTCGGGTCTTCTGAAAGGTTTTTTGTGCGAAATGATTCTGGCAAAGGCTGTCAAAAGGGTTGGAAATCTATGAACTCCAGTAATCTTCTATTGGCCTTTGGGTCTTTGAGATTATGAAATCAATAAACTTCTTGACGTTGGTGTATACTCCTGGTACTCCTTCTCCACCACAGTCAATACCCCAGGACACCAGACCAGCAACTGTGTAGCTATTGTCGGACCTGAAGCAAACTAGGGGCCCTCCTCCATCTCCTTTGCAAGCATCCTGTCCAGCTTTTCCTCCAGCGCACAAAAATCCGTTGTGCAGTTTGAAACGAGGTCCCAGTCTAGTCTTCCTTAACAAAGTCTGGCATTCCTCGTTGCTGATGATTGGCAACGTGATCTCCTTCATAATCAAAGAGAATTGACCTTGTTCTGCAGAAGAAAGAATATGTTAAAACCAATTATAAGCAAATACCAAGGATGATTTAGAAAATATAGATGATGTGATGTTTTAACTCCTTAACCGGTTTATTTTCCTTACTATCTAACAAGATGACACCTTCTATTTTGGGAATATTTTCTTATTTTGATTCAAATGGAATTCCATGGAATACTAGGCTTATCTACGCATTCAAAGTCATTTTACTATTGAATTATAATTGTGATGAATGATTTATTTTTTGTTCACAACTATCAAAATTCGATAAATCGATGCACGTACGGCGTACGGGCAAACAGATTAAGGGGTTAA
>JAOUZG010019144.1:4307537-4326594 GCA_026289955.1 Argiope argentata
TATATATATATATATATATATATATATATATATATATATATATATATATATATATATATATATATATATATATATATAACTTTCACTACTTTGATGGGGGGTTTTCAGTCATTATTTCCTAGAAAGGACGGAGCAAGCATATTTAACGTATGAAATTTTAGAATCGAAATGGGGTTGATTGATTATTGTATTGTTTTCATACTGCATTATGATTATTTTTCGTTATGCGTCGTGATCAGATTATGGATGCAGCATCTAATTTAACATCTCCATGATTGATCAAATTGCCGCACCGTTTTTGAACTGCACTATGATAACTAAGCATTTTAAGTCGTGATCGGATTATGGAGACATCTAATTTAACATCTCCATCTTTGATTTTTCCACATTCCATCCTGTTCATATTCGACTCTGACGTTTAAAAGTGCTCCTACTGGTGAATCTCAAGTGAAATAGGGTCTCGAATCCAAGACCTTCTGTTTCTAAAGCGGTAATTTGTATGATCTGATCGAAGCAAACTGCACATTTCAGAAAATAGCAAGTACTTACTATTCTAAGCACAGTACATAGAAAATAAAATAACTAAAAGATTAAAATGAATTCTGCTATGCATATTTCTATGTATCATGTCAGAACATCATTTCTTTAACGACCAAACACCACTTGCTCGAGCAAGTTAAATGATATTCTTATTCATTTTAATCGTTTAGTATTGCAAACGATCCAAAAAAAACTTTGTCTTGCATTTATTATTTTAAAAAAATATCGCATTTCCTATTTATTTCATTTCATATAATCAAAATGGCATTTTTTTAGGTTTTATTTGCTGTAGTTATTAACTATTTTTTTAAAATCAGAGCTTTTGTAGATGTAATGGCAACCCGATATTAAAAGCTGATTTTTTGAGATGCTCGTGCAGATAATAAAATTTTTATTTTTCGTCTACAGATTTTTGTGGACATTACAAACCTCATCCTCAAAACAACATCATGTTCTTACATGATAATAAATAATTAGATGCACGATATAAATTTTTGACTGAAAAGATCTCAAATGCAAATATACTTTAATTATTTGACAGAAACAACACATTTAGTGAATGATACTCACGGTATGCATCTGTACCCCATCCTGTAGCAACGCATTGTTGTCCAGTGAAGTCATCGTCATCCTGTGGAAGACACGCTGTGTCGATGTGGGGCTTGAAGTGCACCGTTTTGTTCAACCTGACCACTGCTATGTCGTTGTGAAGATTGTTGGGTCTGTACTGGCTGTGTATAAAGATGTCTTGAACACCGAAGTCTTCGTGGGGCATGAACTCATCAGTGTTTTGTGTGTCCCATTCGCCGAGTCGAACTATCATGCTGTTTTTGTTGTCACTATGAGCGGAAAAATTGGGAGTTTAATATTGAATTCATTTAACATTATTTCACTAACTTTATTGTAAATAAAATCGTCACTGAATTTTAAGAAATTCAAAACAATAAAAAAGTAAATCTAAACAAATTAAACAAAAACAAACTGAATTAGGCTTCTTTAATTATCTAATCTTTTCTTTTATGCCTGCATTATAAGATTTTAACCCTTTGCACTCCGAAAAATAATTAGATGCAAAATTATTCACCTAATACAAAGATTTGTTTATTACTATGAAAAATAAATAAACATAATTCTTTTAAGTTGAATTTCTTTGTAAAATTAATCTATATTTCTTAACCATTATGTAGGCGTTTTTAACAATTAAATTTGAAAAATAAATAAATGAAACGTCAAAATGATGCACAGTCTTGAATGTCGAGTCACATTCGACATCGGACCGCAAACGGTTAAGACGGAAAAATGTTATATTATGATTTTTGTGTAAATTAGATGTAAATATGGGAAATATTAAAGAATTTTTGTGCAAATATTGTAAATAGTTTCATTGTGTAAAATTAATTGTAATAGAATCACGCGTCAGCAAGACCGTTCTAAGGGGATTTACATCAGAAGATCGCATATTTGACTAATTTGGCGATATAGGTATGTTGGCAATATAATAAGGTCTCTAACAGTTTTTACTACGTACTAAATGTGTATTAGAAGCCCAGAAATCCCCGAGAATGTTAGAAAAAGTCCTGAGCGAGCACGGTTTTTGCTAGTTACCCACCCACTTCAGTGGGATGCTATTTAAAGGCGCGGCTAAAGGAAGGGAATCTGATTAGTTCGGAGAACGAGCTACGTTAGTTGGCTTAGCTAGGAAGAACGTCTTTTCTCTTTGACGTGGGTTCCATAGCTTTCTTATTACGCAAAGTTAGAGGATTAAATAGAGTTAACTCGCTGTATATATGTGGTTTGTGTTATGCATATTTAATTCACGTTTCCTAGACAAAATCTGCATCTCGCATCGCTTTTGTGAGAATTTTTGTAAAAGTATTATATATTAATTTATTTAAAAAAATCAGTTGAATAAGATAAAGGAAAAAAAATTATTATTCAGTTGGTTTGTGAAATTAAAAAGAAAAGAAACTATGCAGATATATGCTATGTGATTTAAATAGAATTCCGTTAATGGGAATTTTTATGCAAAAGTTTAAAATTACCATTTTTTGGGAAGTTTTTAGCATTTTGAGAATTTTTTTTATCAATTTCGAGAAATTGTTTCTAAAACTTTAAGGGCTATGAATTATCCGAGTAAATTAAGAAAATAAAGATCAGTTAAAAGATTAGCAAAATTGAAAAAATAGCAGAATAAAATGATTAAAATGATGTATCACTGCAAAAAAGTAAATAATGCCGATTTAAAAACAATTTATAGATTTTTTAAAAAAAATTTACCGGAATATTTTAATATGAAATTAGTGATCAATTTTGTAATGAATAATTTTTGTATTATAACAATAATAATATATTTTCACACCATGATAATGGAATAAGCTATATTTCAAAGCAAGTTCTCACCAATAACACAAAAACAATTGTAAGCCAAATCGCAACTATTTTCTAATTATATTGTAATTATTCCCCTGACATCGAAAACTACTTTCCCATTCTCACAATATAATTACTGTTAAGCAAGTAGAATGGTTGCTAGAATGTGTATTAATGATAATTAAGAATTAAATTTTGGTATAAAACAGTGAAAAATGAAAACTTAACTCATTCAAAAACAAAGCCAAAAGATATAAAAGAATTAATATCAATATATATTAATAGTAAAAACACAAGTGAAATGTTTTTAAAAACAAAATAGCAAGTCGTTTATTATCAGATTAAATCGCTTTGTTTTGTAAAAGTTTTTTCGAATGTATAAACAGGATTTGAGATTTGCTACTTCATAAGAAAATTGAAATACTCCGAAATTATTTATTAAACAAATAAAAATTATAATTTAACTAAAAATATTTAGAAGGATTTATATAATATTGCAATCATTTTTGTTCTTTAAATAAAATTAATATAAAAATAATTTTAAAAATTTACTTTTATGCGATCAAATTTAGAAAAATAAAATTTCAATCGAATTTTTAATTATAAGTGCTTATAGTGAACATTTGTTAAAAAAATACAGTTAATTTGTGGCCGAGTTTACTTCAT
Organism: Argiope argentata; assembly: GCA_026289955.1. Classification (NCBI taxonomy): domain Eukaryota; kingdom Metazoa; phylum Arthropoda; class Arachnida; order Araneae; family Araneidae; genus Argiope; species Argiope argentata. The sequence goes on from JAOUZG010019144.1 coordinate 4,311,114, forward strand.
AATAAGTCAGTCCAAAATATCATCAATAAGCTATAACGAATGCATTAATTGTTGCATATTTGCAGCTTATTAGTGGACATGAAAGCAACGTGATCTCGATTGGGTCATGCAATTTTCCAAAAGTACTCATAATATTTGGTTGGGGAAAAAGTAATTCATAATTATTTCACAGCCATCTACCGAGAAAATAATGGATTTCTTTTCATTATTTTCTTTCCATGCGGAATTTTTGAAAATAATGGGAAAAGAAATCCATTATTTTCTAGGTAGATGGCTGTGAAATAATAATGGATTTCTTTATGTCCGACCTAATAACATTAAATACCGATTTATTTACTTACAGGAATTTATCAACGCAGTGGGCTACTGTAATAATATGCCTGTCATCAATGAGTGTGCCTCCACATTTGAAAATAAGCTCCCCAGCAGCATTTTTCAAAATGGCAGCCTTAAAAAAGAATTTGGATGATTATCTATTTATACATATAATTATATTAACACTCAAAGCAAATCAATACATCATTTGATTGAAAATGAATTTCATAAAACGCAACTTTTGATTTCTAATTTTACAAATCTACTTTTTATGCGACATTTTTTAATTAAATGTGATAAACTAAATTATAGAATTGATTTGCCTCTACAATTTATTCAACTATGAGCAAATTTTAATAAGCAAAGCTTTTAATGTAATATATTAAAAAATAATTATTTAATAGTAAAATATTATAGCCACATTTAAAGCTCAGAATAATTCTGAGACGGTATTAAATAAAGTAAGCAAATTAAAATTTTAATATTGGAAAATAAAATTTATGAGTTTTAAAAATTATGGGATTGCAAATTAAAATGGTAAGTTTAACTAATTAGAAAAATTATAATCATCATCAATAACAAAATGACAATAGTACTTATTCTTTTTTTATCTATCTGAACACGATTGGCAACCCGAAAAAACAAAAATAAATTTTCTCTTCATATCTTGAGTTGTCGAACACTAAGTGGTTTGTATAAATAAATGACCGAAAAGTAATACTTTTTGAGTGTAAAGCAGCAACCTTTCGTTATATAATTTATTGTTTATCTGTTTTGACTATGTTGAAATAAAGTGGATCAAAATAGTTGAGTGATTTCTTGAACTTTAAATATCTTATTATTAAAAATCTATCGCAAAGATTTATAATGGACAAAAAATATAACTAAAACTGATTATGTTTTGCCAGTACATTTTTTTGATGAGGAATTACTGCTAATCAAAAGCCTTTACAGTATCTTCTGCTTTCGCAAAGAACGAGATGGGGCATTAAATGCCCACTCGTTTACGTCCTCGAATAACTTAAGAGAATCGCGGTATCAGCTTCTTTTAATCCACTTTATATTGCTCAAATTATGTTTCCATTTAAAATAGGAAATTTATATATAAAAAATTTCTTTTATAATTTGAGTTGCTTATTTGGAATTCTAATTTTGATTCCCCCCCCCCCTCGTCTTCAAATTCAAGAAGATACATTCTGGTTGATAAGAAGTAGTAGTTATGAGTCAATCAGCTAATAACAGAGAAAATCATCATTTAGTCTTGTCCCTTGTTCTAATATGTACAGTAATCTTTCTACCCTAACATTGAATTTTGGATCAAATGGTTGCCTATAAATTTTTTTAATTTAATTTAATCTCGAAAATTTAATGTTGTTGTTCTCGTGTTCCGCTTTACAATGGAAGGAGGGGTGCAGTACTTCTGACCCCTGAGATCCGAAAGTAGAAGTCTGAATTCCAGCTCACACACAAAACAAACCATTTTTAGGGGGCGGACTTCATTCATCCATCCACAGATCGTAATTTAGATCTGGAACAGAGAACAATCACCTCTGACCCCGTAACTCCAGTGGTATTACTCTCGACTTAGAGGACTTTGTGAGCACGACAGATTTGACGCACGCCAGCCACCACATACACGGAGAGTCTTCGGGTGGTGGGTTCGAACTCTCAGTCCAAGGGATGCTAATCCAACGCTTTACCAACCAGGATATACTGGCCCTTTGAAATTTAATCTAAAAAGGAAATATGTCCAAATGCAACTACTTAAAAGAAAGCCTATCTCATGGAATAATATTCTATAATCATTCTTTTGTGATAAATGTAGCAATATGCCGTCTTTCATTACATCAAATTTACAGTGAATCGAAGTTTCATTATAAAATCGATTATAATTCTTCAGGTGAAAGCCATCTATTCAAAGAAATTCTGCGCAATTTTTGCCAACCTACCAGTGAAACGTACCAAGAATGCAACAGAGCTCAAAGAAGTAATCACGTTTACTCTAAAAATATCAGAAATAAATGGTAAAAAATATTAGCAATCCCTGGAATCAATTTGTCATTTGTAAATTAATGAGTTACTCGAACTATTACAACTAGAAGCAAATGCTGCCTACGTACCTGCCAAGGCCATTCTCCGAACTGTGCCTCTCCGTCTGCGTTGGGGGTCAAGATTCGGCCGTTGATGCCCCCCGGATTCCTGTTGCCACACTTATGGTCATAGGGGGTGACCGTCGATGACTCAGGGTTGCGACAGCAGACGTGGAAGGGGCCGCATTCAGGAGGGACATATTTCTCGTCCTGCATGAAAAGACAGTTGAAAAACAGTCATTACTTAGCAATGTCATAATTTGACGCCATTACTTGGCTATGATAAAAAATGAATTCTATTCAGGTGGAGTTTGTTTCAATTAGTATGTAAAATGATATTATACGTATATGATGGAGTTTGTAATGACGTATAATGACAAACTACACCTGAATTTTAAACCAAGCAACTACGTTTAGCGCTTTAGTGATATGTTAGGTTAAGGAAAAAGAAATCCATTATTATTTTACAGACATCTATCGAGAAATAATGATTTTTCCCCCCATTATTTTCAAAAGTTCCAAATGGAAAGAAATCCATTATTTTCTCGGTAGATGGCTGTGAAATACTAAGGATTTCTTTCTTCCCAATCTAGTATTTGGAATTTTATAAGCTTTAAACCTTCACACTTGGAAAAGTAATCCGATGCGTAATGATATACCTAATACAAGGACTTGTTTATTGTTCAGGAAAGAATATAAATAAAATTATACGTCAATTTGTTGAATTGCCCTGAAAAATAATTCTGCATTTTTTTAACCATTATGTAAGCAATCTGTTCTCTACCAACAATTGGATTTTAAAAATAAAATGTCAAAAAGATGCACCATCTTTAATGGCGAGTCAGACATACGCGCCGAGTGTTAAAGATTTAATATGCAAGTTTACTGAGAGAAATCTTAACGAACATTAATTTTGATCGAATTTTTGTTGGTTCGTAGGGAATAAATTAATAAAATTATAAATAAGGCAGATAAAAATAAAATTTCAAAGATAAAAAAAATGGATTTTTATATGCATTTAGGAATTACTGTGATGTGGAAAAATTTAGTTCCTTCGTGTGTAATGACATATCTGATTCGTAAATAGAGTTTACGCATTCGATATTTGAATCTGTAATTCAATGGAAGTGACAATTAATTTAAAGGATTAAAATCATTTGAATTTGTAATTCAATGGAAGTGGCAAATAATTTAAAGGATGAAAATCATTTGAACGCGATTCAATATCGTTTAAGTTTAAATGAGTTAAATTTGATATAAGAGGTAACAATTGTTTTAAATAGGATGACTTGCCAAATTAACGGATTAAAGAAATTCGAAGATCAAAAGTTATTTGATAATTTGTTTATTATAAATGTTTCAAAAAATAATAATAATAAAAGATGTTATTGGTGACACACATTTCGTAGTTATTACTGTTTAGATTAATTGGTAAAATGTCCCGTTGCAATACATTTTATAATCAGTAAAACCTTCAAATATACTGTTCGAGTTCTGATAAATATGTCTAAATATTGATTTCAATTTAATTTTATTACTTGCTCTAAACTATTTTTAAATATTTCGAAAAATATTTAGTTTTAAAATTTCTGATCGAAATTTACATATTTTACTGTAATAAAAAGATTGTTGATGAAAAGCAGCGTCTGTAGTCAAACAGCTTTCAAATATTCAACAAATATTGAATAGAAAATAAAATGTTAAGACATAAAATCCCTCTGAATTTGAAATAATTTTCACCAACTTTTTGAAATTTATTTATTCCGAGTTCTTGCAAACAACAGAATTTTAGAGTTTTCCCCACATTTAGACGCTAATTTCAAGTTCTGGAAAAAGATTCTTCTTGAATTAGAAGTGAATCAAGTTCCGATTTTATAAAATAATAACTCATTCTTTTTTTATTTATAAAATTTAATATATCGTATGATCTGGCAAAATGCAGAAATTTTTTCTGAAGTATTCAATAAAGGAATGTTCGAATTAATTTTTAACATCTATAAAACGTCACAGCTCTATATGAATAAGTTTTGCTCGTTTTGAAGTATTAAGATTCCCCCTCCCCCTCTATATCCTTGATAAACCAGTGGGAATATTTTTTCCGTTGATACTCACTAACATAGTCTTCTTTGTTGTTTTTCTGTTTTATTTTATTGCCTCTGATATCACAGTAGTAGTAAAGACTCAGCCTCGAAAGAAGGGGGGGGGGGAGGGGCTCCTGGTTCGAAACCCGCTTCCGCTATGTAAGATATGTAGGAGTAATGCACGTTAAAATGGACGTCTAAGGCCAATTGTCCTTCCAATCGGAGCGGAAGTTTCGAAAGATGTGCCAATTCAGATACCTACCTCGTCATTTAACCGAGGTTCAAGATTGCAAGTCCATCACCTTAAATAACGCTAATATTGCTTTCAAATGGATAGTTAATTAATTAAATTATATTCTTTGAACGTATTACAAGAATGTGGTAGTGCAGCGTAAAAACGGCAAAATTGAGAACAAACGCTTCCTGGCTTTTACAAAAATTGATGCAATGTATAAGCTATATAAATGCGAAAGAAAGCAAGCATGCATTTTGGCGCCTATTTTTTTTTACATTAGTTGGTTTGAAAATTTAAAACAAATTTTGTCCTCAAGATTATATAGATAAATTTATTAACCTAAATTATTGCATTTTTAAGTTGTGTTCACTTACACTCAAATATACAGATAAGAAGAAGGAAAAAAAAAGTTTTTCCTTCCTTGGACAGATTTGGTACAAATTCGCACATATATAGATCTTCAATTCTGATGATAAATCTGTGCACTAAGTTTCATCCACATAGTTTCTTGAGTTGAAATAAATATATATATATAAATAGAATCAGAGAAATGAGTTTAATAAATTTCAATCAAATTTTGAAAGAAATATACAAAATTGAGTAATAAGACTATATACCAAATTTCATCGCTCTAGCTGAGTGCCTTTCTTATTTTAATATTCACAGACATACAAACATAATTCCAGAAATATATTTTTATTTATTTTTTTAGAAAGATTTGAATTGTGGAGATTTGTGAAAATGTCAAGATCGAAATTTTCGACGATTAGAATATTTTCTCTTTCTATATTTCTTAAACGAGAAATTAAAAACTAAAAAAAAAAAATGTATGAGATATGCGAAAGGTTTCTTAGCGAAGTGTAGAATTTCTATTTCTTCTAGAAGTTTCATCATTTACTTTAATAGTACAATGATACTAACTGCAGTTTTTTAAATAATTAGCTGTAAGATCCCTATTAAATAACAGACGCCAGACGGAAATAAAGAAAAGATCTAGAAGTGGTAACAAGATATTCTCGTAATTTAAAAGGAAACATCAGAAATGTCACCGCTTGCGAAACTGAAGCTAAAAAACGACAATGATGCTTTTGAGTTGAGGAGAGAATGTGAGCTTTGCTATCAGAGGCGATGTTGGCATTTTTCTAAAGTGATTTATTTGTGTCTTTATGTAATGAAATATAATAGCATGCATATAATCTTTCAAAGCATATTAAAAACATTCTAATGTCACATATAGTTCTCATTATGGAAAACTAAAAAAACCTATGCAGCTGAAATTTTTTTTAAATGTAGGCAAGACAACTTGTTTCACGAAATGTTCTTTAATTAAAAGCACAGTTGTCAAACCATTAATATTTTAACATATACAGGTTAAAATATTTTAACATATACAGGTTAAAATATTTTAACATATACAGGTTACATATGAAGAATATAGAATTCATATTATTGTGATATAGCTTTAATATGTTGTTGTTCTCGTGGTTCCGCTTTTCAACGGAAGTAATTAATATTTTACATTAGCTTCTGCTATTATGAACCCCTCAGCACCCAAGGACAGAAGTCTGATTTCTAGCTCACAAACGTAACAAACCCTTTTTACGAGGTGGACTTTATACCTTTCATTCATTCATCCCCAGATCGTAATTTAGATCTGGAACAGAGAAAGATCACCTCTGACCCAGGACTCCCAGCGGTATTACTCTTGACATGGAGGACTTTGTGACCACGACATATTTAACGTACACCAGCCACTAAATACACGGAGAATCTTCGGGTGGCGGTTTCGAGCTAGCAGCCTAAGGGATGCGAATCCAACGCCCTACCAGTCAGGCTATCCTGACCAATAGCTTTAATATACATTACGTTATTATTCAACCATTTCTATAAATTTCTCAGATTCTTAAACTCATTATGCATTTTAAAGTATTGGTTAAATAATTTACTGAGTATTTTTTTTGTGTGGTTTTTATATGTAATTACTGCTAAATAGCAAACGTGTTTCTGCTGCTGTAAAGACAATTTCTTCCAATAAACTAGAAATAAACTTCCGCAATGTTTGCATCTGATAAGTGTCTGCTATACGAAGAAAATTTAAGACCATTATTAATGTATGCTCCTCAGATTTGGGGTGCCATTTCAAGAAGGTGCAAGTTTTTACAAATATACTACTGATGAAGGTTGCTAATACAACCTGGCATATTATAAGAAACGTTTTATAATGATTTCCAAATTGAATCTGTTTCGGGATTCATCAGAAGGACGCCAATTAAATCTCGTCAAAAAAATTACCTCCGATTCGCAACGAGTTACCACAACTACCAGTATATATCTAGCTATACCTAGCTCTAGGTAAAGCCCTACAGCAGATCACATCTACGTAAATTCAGCCTTTGTTAAAAGAACTGGATTTTCAAACTTTGTTGCCAATCTAGGGGATTAAAGCTTTCAAAATTAATTCTATTTCGGTCTTAGAGAGCAAACAATAAAATATCAGCGTGAAATTTTTCTGGATTTTTTTGAAAATAATTAAATTAACTCTCATAATAAGGCATGCACAGTGTTGATCCATTAAAATTATCTCTTCCCCCATAAATAATTAAAATATTGTTTCTTTTTTAATAACTTGATCATAACAAATAATTACATCAAAATTCAAGAGGTTATAACTTAAACGTATTCCAAGTCAAACAAAATGACTCTAGGTATAATGTTCACAAGAAAACATGGGCAAATCGTTATATTAATGATATAATATAAATAGTGATATTTTAAACCCTTAATTCAAATCCAAATTAATTTCCTAACTTTCAATTTAATTTAGCCCATCGTAACTACATTCTAAAAGAATCTCTTATTTCTTGATCGATTCCGCTTGTTCTAGTTAATTAATTCAACAGAAGTTTTGTAAAATTGCTGAATCTGCTGAAAGCCGACTAATTCCCACATTCCAAAAATCGTCCAGGTAGGCACATCTCATTTATAAGATCCCTATGATTGCCTTGCACTAGCTATGCATTTAATTGACATGCGTCAAAGATCCCTATTAAAATCTAAAAGTATATATTCTCAGGGATAAAAGTTTCATTAGTTTTTTGTTATTTTGTTTTGTGTCGTTCTGTGTGATGCTCGTCACTTTTGCTTGTACATAATGCCTGCTTCTACTGGCGGAATAAAACGAACTTAAAAATTCAATTCAAAGTTTCTTCTATGTCTTCGAATCCTTCTTCTACTAACAAATAATAATAATAATAATAAATATTCTAAACGAAGGTTGATTTGTGTTTCTAGAGACCATGATCGGCTTAGAAGAACAGAAATTTTCTTAAGTCTTAGCATGAAAGTCATTTCTATAGATAGTTTTACTGTAGGAATCTACCTCATATATTCTTTCATTTTTATTCACCAAAATTGGTTCTAAAAGATATTTTAAAATGTGTTTTGAGGTTAAAATGTCACAAATTAATTCTTTGTAGTCGTTAAGACGCCACTCAGATACCATTACAGATAGTACATTCTTTTGATGTTACGCAACTTCAACTGTCATCCATCATAGCTGTAAGAGGTTGCTTATTAATATTCTTTAAAAATAAAAATAACCTTATAAAACTTTATTTTTTATGTCTGGAAGCTCTGGTACGAGTTCTTTTTATATGAATAATTATGCATCCAATTCTGAGTCCTGATTATTTTCTTTAGTGCGAAGGATTAATAAATTCAAGTGCCAATATTTTGATTCCGATGTCAGAGGAAATAAACTCGAGTTAATTACGAAAAACGGAAAGCTACACAGGAAGAGATTATTTTTCCACCGAAAATACTGCTGTTATTTCCGGAAAAAGAATGAAAACATGAAAAAATTGATGTTCCAAGAGAAAAAAGATGCACTTCGTTAACCGTCAGACGAAATATATACTGTATGGATTTTCACTGTTATTATTTCACAGCTTAATGGCTTGCGTAAAACCAAATTAAAGGCACAAATAACCTTCACTATTCTCTGACCATTTCATTAGAGGCGAGAAATGATAAAGATACGGTGTCACCAACTCTTTTGAATGAAAAGAATGCCCTTGATTGTTTTGTATTTCAGTTGCGTATGAAATCGTTCGTAGTAGAGATCAGAATTGACTGTCGAATTTCCGGTTGAAGTTGTTATACAGATGCTATCGAAAATGACGTTATGTTTGTTTTATTAGCACCTTTGTTTTGCATATTGCGTTGCTTTAAAAACAACTTGTAATGAGCCTACTCGTCTAGCTATCGTAGTTCCATATGCCACACACTTATAGACAAAAGGAAGATTTTTTAAAATTTTTTAAATATACAATTTTATACTCTGATTTATTAATACAAAATTACTTATAATAGCTGAATATAAAAAGTCGCGATTTATGAACAAACAAGATTTATACAGGCAACTTCTCTTCGACAGAAGTTTTCGAAATCAATCAACTTTGAAAAACCTGTAAAGAAAAATTCTGCAAAATCTGGTTCAAAATAATTAAATTCTTAAGTATGAAATGAATATTTATAAATATAAGCAAGATAATCCATTAGGATTAACAATGTCCAATTTTAGATTGTTTTTCTAGAACATAAAGATGCCAAAATCGGGTCTATTCTATTTAATAAGGGGGAAAATGGTTAATTCTTAAACGCATAAAAATTGGAAAGGAAAATTTAAGTTTGCTGTAACTATTTTAAACCTTCATATATCGCTTTTTAATATCGGCTATTTACATGATATAAAATATTAGTATTTGATTTAAATTCGGGGCACAGAAATTAAAATATATAAAGAAAACAAGCAGAATTTGAGTATTCTATAGGAACTTTGAACCTTCCAATCACATTAGTTAAGGTAAAAATTAACTCCAAAGAATAGAGTGAGATTCTAACATTCTAAGAAATTCTAACAGAAATATTAATGAGAAAGACGTTAAAAATTTGGGCTAAAGTGCTAATTAGTGTGAGCCTCGAGTTCGTCGCCAATATTGCAACTTAACGGATCGCTCTTCTAGCAACCCTAATACTAATAATGTTTTGTTTACTGATTTTAACAATGGCTGAGTTGAACATAAACTACGACTATAAAAAAATTTTAAATTTAAAAAAAAATTATTGATTAAAGATTTAAACTTTGTTTTTTATTATAATGAAAAGTTAAAAAAAAACTATTAAGACGCTGCAATTTTATTTTTAATATGAACACGAACAGAAAATCTTTATTCTTCTGCAATTTTTAACTGTCAATATGCGCTTTAAAAATCGTCTGATTCATATTTTATGAAATCGTCTGCAATCTTACTTTAAAAGTCAGATGCAATGGAATTCCTCGCAGTTCTGGTAATTTTTTTTTTAGCTAACGGTTGGTTTTCTTGATAATTTGTTATGTCGGCAATTGTGCAAGAATGGATGTCGGATAAATGGAATGGAAGACAATATTTCGAACCTGCAAAATGGATGAAAGGTGAGTGGAATATATATTTTAATTAAGAGTTGATGAAGTTAGGAAAGGATGCTTGTTTGAAATTTTGTATCGAGAATGGTTTCATCCCTTCTTACTCCGTTCTTTCTCTTCATTTGATTATGCACTGTTTCTGTTATCCTCACAGTCCTTATGTTCAATGTACATGAGAAGCTACTAGGTTCCTGCTCTTGCTGCTAGCGAAGCAATAAGATTTTTTTTTTAAGTTAAAAAATTTTGCCTAGGGCCTTCTATAGATAACTTTTGTTCTGCACACAACAGAACGGTACATACGGTCTGAAAAAAAATCAACACTTATCGGTAAAACATCATAATTATATTTTGGGAAGTGGTAACCGTAACTAATCCATAGAAGTGAGAATTTACTTTGTGCGCCATCTTTATTGGTGGCTTGGCATCATTGGCGTTGCAAGGGGTACACTAAACTTCACTTTTACCGAAATATTAATGCTAAAGACGGTAAAAATTTGTTCTTGTTTCGAATTGTACATAGCAGTATTGATATTGAAAAGATTACACTCACCAGTGGCAATTCCTCTGCATCTCCATCTGGCCTTCTTCGAGGGTCTATGACCCCACGTCCATCGGTGACAATTTCTCCGTCTACGCACAGGTAGAGGGGCACACAGAGGCAATCATCGGTCGCCTTCCCTGGTTGGAAGTAGTCAGGAGAATCGTCTTGTGCAAGACAGCAGGTGGTAGCAACCGTCAGGAGTAGCAATCTCCACAACATTGCCATCTCGGTTTATCTTCCTAGTGTTTCAACTATCTGCAAGAGATTACCTTGATGAGAACTAATAGAACGTAGTCTTAATAGTGCTTGTACGTAAAAGAATGTACCGTTCCATCATTTCTGTATTCTTAAAACTCAGATTTTATTTATTTCTTCTAAATATGAAGTTTTTGCTTGAAGCAATTAAAGATAAATCTTTACCCATCGTTTAAAAAACACTATTCTGTTTTAGAAAAAACATTAAAATAAATGTAATATTTCAGACGGCTTATGAATTAGATCAACAATTACTCCAGGTAATATAAGCAAAAATAATTTTTTGATTATTGAACAAAGCATTAAAAACATTGATACTCTAAAACAGATATTTCACTCGAAGAAATAAGAAGAAAAAAAAAAAAACTGTCTTGATAATTAAAATGAAAACAAACATTTATTATTTTTCATTTCCCATGAATGAGTTTTGTAGCTTAATAATATATTTGTATTTTATAATATAAAAAAGTTTTCACATCTAAAAAGAAATTTTTGTCAATATGGTTATTTATAGATAAATTTTATGGATGAAACTTGTATATTCAAAATATTGCGCCTTAGTAGTTTCGATCTAAATATTAATGGTTAAATTGTTTCTAAAATCCGAATTAAATCCTTCTTCCATCAGAATCCAATTAATACTATATTTTTCAGTTGCAAAAATATAGCTAAAAATATTAAAATGAAATCTGCTATGCCTATTTCAATGTATCATGTCAGAGCATCATTTCTTGAACGGCCAAGCACCACGTGCTCGTGCAAGTTAAATTATATTTTTATTCATCTTAATGGTTTCTTCGAATTAGTCACTTTAGCATTGCAAACGATAATAAAAAACTTTGTCACGCATTTATTGTTTTAAAAAATATCGCATTTCCTATTTATTTCCTTTCATATAATCAAGTGCTGAAAATGACATTTTTCTAAGTTTTATTTGCTGTAGTCATTAACTTATTTTTTTAAATCAGAGTTTTTGTAAATGAGATGGTATCATTATGATGTTTTTATTTTTCGTCTAATGATTTTTGTTGCGTTATTCTCTAAACAACATGTTCTGACATGATAATAACAGTTAAATTAAAAAATGTTAATACATGATAAGGTATTTTTTCTCCTTTATAATTAAAAGAAAAAAAATTAAATACCTAATCCTCGCAAAAGTAAATACCTTTAAAATAAACTCGCATTCTCTTCATTTTAGGATAAAAAAATATTTTGTCTCTTAACAGTTTTTCATATTTGGCTTTCAATAGTTCTTACTCAAGTCGGGCCAAGTAGCAAAAATAACCCAGAAATTTTATATTGAAGAGGCTTTAAACCAGATAAAGGATTTGAATTTCACATTTTTTAAAATTAAATTTATCAATACAAGGGATTCCAATTTTTTTTCTTTTTGTACTTTTTTTTCTTCTTTTCACTGAAAATAATTTTCGCGCTCTCATTTCAATAATAATAATCTCACATTGAACAAAATTTGTTTTAAAAAGGTAGTTTTAATTTCATAATAAACTTTAATGAAATATTTTTAAGAATTATTTTTGATTTCAGATATTAACAAATCCGACTATAAGAGCCATTATACTTCCCCTTAATCCTCTATTTAAGAAATCTTGTCCTATCATATAAATTTTCATTGAATACATTTATAATTCTCGTATTAAGAGAATATTGCGGGAAGACTTTTTTTTTTTCATTATTCAATCACAATTTTGTAATTAAAAAATATTTACACAATCACGGAAAATATATCATCGCACCAAAAACACTGATCAAATAAAGTCCAACTAAACCATTACGGCTTAAAAGTCTACTGTATGATAATGTTATGCCCGATGGTCAACATTCTAGATTATAAAAAATCGTTTTCAAGTTACCAAAATTCGAATCCATAGCAGTTCATTATACTCGGTGTTGTTTCCTACTGGTTATAATGAAATCGCATTCTTGCGATTAAGAAAAACAAGAAAGATTCCCATCACTTTTATAAACAAAGATTCGGCAAGGTATTCAGCAAAAGCATGAGAACAGTTTACTTACCGGGTAGTAGGACCGGTCTGACTCGTCTTCGGCGGACAGGGAAAGTGAATGTTGAAGAACACAGAGGAGCGGTTACACACAGAAAGGTCCCTTTTAGGGTTCCAGGCGGAAGCAAGGTCAACACTTGCGATCGCACCATTGGTTTGTCCACATTGGTTAACAAGGGACGTGACGTCAGATCAGAGGATGCTGCGAAACTTGAACTGAAAAAGGAACTTTTGCGCAATAATTTTGCTGTCAATTCCTCTGCAAAAGGTTGGCAATTTTCTTTTTTTTTTTTAAATATCTTTAGAATTGAAGTAAAATGAATGCGTTTTTTTTTGGTGGGAGAAAACATGGCGCTATAATAGATGACTGACTGGAAATTTCCATTTTTTTTTAAATCATTTTTGTAGTGCAATATATATCCACATTCCATAGAATGTGTGTTTTACAAAATGGCCTAAAATCATATTATTTCAGTCTTTGCAATCGTTATTTGAGTTTTTGTAAGTAAACTCTAATATAGTAAATAGTAACTCTAATATAGTAAGTAAACTATATTGTAGTAAACACAAATATACTATAGAGTATTGTTTCTATATCTATATTATATAGAGAAACACAGCCTAAAGTAAATTAAAAATGAAAATCTTAAAGAGATTGGGTTTTTGATATTCTGCATTATTTTCTATTATTATTATGGTATCATCAAAGTTTTAAAGAATAATTTAAGTTGAAATAAAGAGTAAAATGAAATCTACTATGCGTATTTCAATGTATCATGTCAGAACATCATTTCTTGAACCGCCAAGCACCACGTGCTCGTGCAAATTGAATTATATTTTTATTCCTTTTAACTGTTTCATTGAATAGAGTCACTTTAGTATTGCAAACGATCCAAAAAAAAAAAAAAAACTTTGTCTTGCATTGATTGTTTCGAAAAATATCACATTTCCTACTTATTTCATTTCACATAACCACGCTCTCAAAATGACATTTTTCTAGGTTTTATTTGCTATAGTCATTAACTTATTTTTTTTAAATCGGAGCTTTCGTAAATACGATGACAACGAGTTATTAAAAGCTGATTTTTTAAGATGCTCGTGCAGATAATAAAATTTTTATTTTACGCCTACGGATTTTTGTTGACGCCAAAATCAACATCTTCTGATATGATAAAAAGATGCATGGTATTTACCATGACATACCATTTTCTGAAATTTTCTTAGAATTATTTATTTTAAGTCATATAATTTCTTAGATATCGTGTAATAATAGTATCTCAGTCTAAAATTCTTTACTACATTTCTGGGGAAAATATTAAATTCGCGATACAGAAAATTTACTGAAGAAAATAAAACTTTATTAAAAGAAGAAAGCTGCAACATAAATTTGACATCATGATATGTTTCATATGAAGTTAACATGAGAAAAACAGCATTGCATTTTTCATGAAGAGTTTTAGATGACGAACATTTTAAAAAAATTAAAAATAAATGAATTGTAAATAGTGTGTTTTATATGGAAGTAATTCAAGATCACTTACGTATATTAAGCCAATACTGACATTTTGATTTTTGAATACATGGCATATACAGAAGCAAAAATATTATTACAAAACTGATCTTCAGAATATGAGCAGTAGGCAAATAATGTGCATCTAAAGGAAATGTGTCATATTTACCACGTGACTGTAATGCTCGTAAATAATTAATTTTGTATTTAAATATACATTCCACATAGTTTTTAAATAAATTAAAAGCGAAAAACTTTGATAAATGAAATTTTGTGATTCCTTTTACTAAAATTGTAATTATTGGACCGAATGACACCAATCAAAGTTTGGTTTTATAGTTGTTTGGTACATAATTGTCTTTCTTCTATGAAGTGCAGAACGCTTCACGACTTCGATCAAAGTTCAATATTTTAGTCAACAGATAACATCATCATTAAAGTTAAGTAAGAGATTCATAAAGATTAGTTAGACGATAACATCATCATTAAAGTTAAGTAAGCGATTCATGAAGATATACTAAAAATAAGAGAGAAAATTTCGGAGCCACTTTAGCTAATTTAAACAACTTATGTAATTAAAATAATAATAATAAAATAAAATAAATAAATAAATACAATTTATGTAAAAAGAAAAATAAAGGCCAATAAGAGTCAGGTTATAATGATCTAAAATTAATCTCACTTTAAAAAAATGAAAAGATTTGACTTTTAAACATAGTTAATATTTAAGTACTGTGGTAAATATGTAGTATATCTTGCGCAGTATAGACACACATGGCTTTTGCGCCATTAAAACTCTCAATCCAATTCAATCCTGATAAATATGTTTCGACGAGAGGGATCTCTAGGCGATTTTTTTTATATAAATCTTTATCATAGTTTTATATCCTAGTAATTTTAGGTCATTATAACCTGACTCTTATTTGCCTTTATTTTTCTTTTTACATAAATTGTATTTATTTATTT
>JAOUZG010019144.1:4390666-4416431 GCA_026289955.1 Argiope argentata
AATATATATATAAGAGAGAGAGAGAGAGAAAGCCAATAATAGGAATTGAAAATTTACTTTTTTTGAGATGGGGAGGGGTGTAACCGTAAATTCAATATCAATTATTTTATGGCTTCAGTTAAGATCATGGATATTGCGGTTGATTTGAATTTTGTGTTGTATTAGATATAGTTGCTCTGAATGAGTAATATCACCGATACACCCGAAGGCATACGGATAATAATTACTGAATGACCTGACCACCGCAACAGCAACATAGGTGAGAACTGTGGTTGTATCCTAAAGGCCATCACTGGTCACGGTTTAACCTTTACCTAAGGAAGTATAACCCATCATCGATGGAAGAAACCAGACTCCCACCTATTTATATACCTCCCAGGTTGACGAGATCCAAAAACCATGTCAGAAACCTATCACCTTCATTTCGAGGTGCCCCCAGGAAGGAAGTTGGTCTGGATATGGAAACATTTTGTGATACTTTATTTCTTCTTATGGAAATTTGAAACCAGTTGTCCAATAGTATTAATTCATAAATAAGTTCAATAATAACTTATTTATGAATATTATTATTGTTATATAAACATTTTTACATATAAAAAACGAATAGGATGAGATATAGAACAAAATCATGATTGTTACGGACTTTCATTAAAAATTACTCTTTTTTCGTTAATATTGAATTATTTTTTCCTTCGAACTACTACTGCTTATAATAATTTTAATTATATGCGAAACTAAGTGGAATTTTCAAAACACTTTCTAAAACTTTCATGAAATATATTTTAGCTTCCATTTCAGAATAAAAACTCAAAAATATGTTTAATTTCCAAAAAGATTTTAACTTAATAAATACTTTTTTTTCAATTCTGACTATTAGCTCACACTCTCCCTTATATGTACATATCTTTTTCAAATGTTCAATCATTAGTAAAATACTTTCTATTCATCCAATCAAATTCAAGTAAATTTTTAAAAATTTTTAATGGATGACATTTGATGTTAATTTAGTTTTTTAAAAAAATATTAATTCATTAATTTTTTATTAATTAATCAAAAACTAATTTTCTTGTCTTCATAGTAGTTGTGATTGTTAGGTCGCAATAGCCTGATTGGTAGGGCGTTGGATTCGCATCCCTTGTGCTGTGAGTTCGAAGCTAGTCACAAAGTTCTCCATGTCGATTGTTATAACAGTGGTGGGATTTATCACTGTCGTTATTCGGGTGCTTAGGGATTCATACCCTCAGAATCTACTTCATCTCTCCTTCCGTTGTAAAGAGGAACACGAAAAAAAAACAATTGTAATTACTTAATAAAAAGTAACTAAAATAAATAAAAAAAATCCTAGCTTCCTAAATTTTTCTTAATATCCAAAATAGAAATTGATTTTAAAATAATTGTTTTTATATAGCTTGTTGATCTCAGACTAATAATGGACTTCAACTGTTCGAGAAAAGAGAATTTTCTACAGTCACATCAATTCTAATCTTATAAATTTCCTGGGCATTTGTAGCTTATTATACTATTCGTTTTGTCACAGATTGATAACTTCATAATTATGTTAATTTACTGAAATTTATTGCGCTATCAGTCGCAAAATCACATATCGTATCAAGTCAGTCTTTGTAAACGGAACATAATTCTTATGAAAGAACCGAAATAGTAATAAAATTGTTTGGCATAGCGCATTTTACTCTTGTGTGTCAAACAATGACGTCTATCAAATGAAATGATATTTTGATATTATAATTCACCACAATCACTTACAATTTTCTTGAAATGCACTCTTTTGGACCAAAACCCTTTTTAGACCAATAATACTATTCGTATAATATTATAATTACTACTCTTATAATACTATTCGTATAATATTATAATTACTACTAGTATAATACTATTCGTATAATATTATAATACTATTCGTTTTGTTACAGACTGATAACTTCTTAATTAACTTACTTTGCTGAAATTTATTGCACTATCAGTCGCAAAATCACATATCGTATCAAGTCAGTCTTTGTAAACGGAACATAATTCTTATGAAAGAACCGAAATAGTAATAAAAATGTTTGGCATAGTTAGACCACTTTACTCTTGTGCGTCAAACAATGACATCGATCAAATAAGATAATATTTTGATAATATAATTTATCAGAATCGCTTACAATTTTCTTGAAATGCACTCTTTTGGACTAAAACCCTTTTTAGACCAATAATTTGGAATAACAGTGGCACGTATTTTTACAACAGTGACTTAAAAATGAATAACCAGCATTCTCCTCCAACCAATGGAATATAAAAAAAAACATTGTTTATTGTTTATAGAAATATTTCAAGATTTATTTTATTACACTTTTATTACCCCAAACCTTACTCGGTGGTTGAAACCCAAGATAGGTCTCGGTAAAGTTTTTATCGCACGCGGTTCCAAAAACTATTGATTCGGCTATAAATCAAAATACGCTGTACACCCTTCACCATTAGTCCTACTTAACTTTTAGTGCTCATCATGAGAAAGGTTTTTCTACTTTCAGTTGCTCGAGGATTTATATTCGCTTCAAGTTTCTCTCAAGGTGACAGTCAGCCACTCGACGCGAAAAGCACTTTCTCCCAAATAATGTACCTTTTTTTTTTTCATAACTGTCATAGAGAAAGTTGACTTCCTGGGGTAACGCCTATTACCCCGTCTCGAGTCAGCGTTGCTCTTTTCCACGCTCAAAGAACATAGCTGACCCCATTCTTAAAATTCAAAGATTTTCCCTTACAAAAACAGCGGACTCATCTTCAGAGACATAACAGAACTTACTTTACCACCAGAGTGGACTAACTCGAATATGTGTCTGGATTAAACACCTGCCTCTTTAGTTTACCATTTGAGATAGCAAACAACCATTGGAAGCATGGTAAGTAAACAGTATTGGCTGAATGTTCTAATGTATTCGACATATCCCTTCATTAGAATTTGTTTTCGAATATTAAAGATTCAATCAAAACTTTGGGATTGAAGTTCTGTTGTTTTTGAGTTACTGGACATAGAGCAAAGTCTTGGAATATTTCAATTTCGTTTACTGGAAGAGATGATTAAATTATTCCAATTAATCTATAACAATTATCAAATTTATTGAAATGTACAGAATATTTGGTTATTTAGATGAGCTTGATAGAATTTTCTGGAAGTGGGACAGAATTTATTTAATATTCCATAATGATCATATGACTGATTGTCCAAGTATTTAAAATTATAACAAAGAATGGAATACTTTAAGAATGGAACAAAGAATGGAAAACTTTAAGAATGGAACAAAGAATGGAATAGGAATACTTTATTTCAAAGGAAGAACTTTCACAAAATCTAGAATTCAATTTTTTCTTAATTGTTCTCGGTTTGTTTTTATAGTTTATGTAACAAATCCTTAATAATATCAACCTAATAATCACATTCATAATCTAAATATGCTTGTATAAAAATTATGAATAATCACTTAGAAGAATATTTAGCCAAAATAGGTGGATGATAAAGTCATAGTTAAAAATAATTTCCTTTACTTTTTTACCATACATTTTTTGTGTAAGGAATACAACAACAACAACAAAAAGAAACATACAGCGTCGTTGCTCATTTGCATTTTAGCCAATACAAATGTTTGCTGTGCTAGAGAAAGACAAATTTGAATAAGAATTTTTTTCTTTTCATGAGTGAAACCAAGAAAGCGAAGAAAATGACTTTCAACACGAGAAATTTCAATTCTACACATTTAAATTTCTTTACCTGATAGAAAAATCAAAATGAAAATATCACTTTACTATATTACATTAATATCAAAAATTGATGATGAATTTAATAACGGTTAAAACAGTTTTAAGGTATTTTTTTTCACCAAAATGACTTAATGATTACGCGCAAGTTTAAGGTTTCTTAGGTATTTTGTCTAGGATCACTGCAAAAATATTTGAGCATAAACTATGAACCCTAACTTAGTCAAGAAAATAATTCATTGGAATGCTTACGAATTGACTGCTGATGTGAAGACCTACTTTTATCCGCAATAAATTGAAATTTTAATACAGTATGTAATATAAAATACAACATAATGTTATATAAAATTAGCTATACGGTTATATTAAGTACACATTTAATATGAGAACAAAGAGGATATGAATCTAATAAAAATAAACATCAAAAAAAGACGAAAGTTTTTTGATTTTGATAGATTCATTACTTACAGTTTTCAATTATATTTACACATTCTTCTTAAATGAAAACAT
Source organism: Argiope argentata (assembly GCA_026289955.1). NCBI lineage: Eukaryota > Metazoa > Arthropoda > Arachnida > Araneae > Araneidae > Argiope > Argiope argentata. The sequence goes on from JAOUZG010019144.1 coordinate 4,394,930, forward strand.
AAAATTAAGAAAATTTTTTGTCCAATTTTGATTATTTGTTGATAAAGATAATGTTTGACTTGATTATCCTTTTAATGAAATAGATGTATTTTCATAATGGAATCAACTCCATTTCATTATTAAATGTCTCATTAAATTTTTGTCAGTATATAATACTTTGAAATTTTCTTCTTTCGTCAACTTTCATAATGTTAATCATATCTGATAATCAACAAAATTGAATCATATTTGATACGTCATCAATCATTGCTGTTATAGTTTTCATCTTTCTTTCAACAGCTTTATTAACACATCTTATGTGGATGTTTTTTCACCAAGCTTTCATCATAAAGTGACGATTTTTTGGAATTCACGCAAAGCTATTTCTGAATTTAATAGCAATAGTTTTAGGACTAATTGGATGGTTCGTAGAAAGTGACCTTATAGTTTTACCACCTTTTAATAACAATATGTTTAATACGAATTTAGTCGGTTTAAAGTCAGTATTAGTTAATAGAGAGGCTTACAATATGATTTTCCAGGATTTTGCCTATGAACATTAATTACAGTATTGAATGTCATAGGAATTCAATTAACAATACTCGCAAATTGGCTCAGTAAAAATTTAAAAAAATATATTTGTTTCTTTGCTTTAGAGAATATTTTCTCCAAAAAACTGTCAAATCTTGTATGCATATTTATAGTGAATACAAAATACATTATAGAATTTTCTTTACGATATTTGAAATGAGTAACAATTATCTTTTATAATTTCAAAGTAATGAAATAGTAGGTTAATTATTTCAATTACACGTAATAAATCTGCACTTATTTTCTTTAACAATATCACTTTTTAAAAAACATTATAAAGTTCTGATGATTTGAAAAAAATGGAAATATAAGAGGAATTTTGCAATAATATTCTAGTGCAATATTTAATTTTAGAAAGTTGTACATTTATTTTTGAAAATTTGTGAGCATACTCATTTTTTATGATTTTAAAGCACATATTAAAAAAATGCTATTTGAGTATATTTATGATATTAAAAGGATTTTATAATCATTATAATAGAAGAAACTTTTTTGTCGTTCACTTTATTACCAATTTAAAGAGCTATTTAAAAGTCTATTAATGACAGATGCCATTGGATTATTTTAGTATCTTTAATTTTCTTTTGATGCAAATTAGATAAACACATGAGTAATTATACAAAGATTTTATTCACCGTTATTTTAGATTATTTCCCTCTTCTATCTTTAAAATGTTGTTTTTAAGATTAATAAGTGATTAATTAAAATACCAACGTTAATCCGCATTACACCAGAAAGTGATGGAAAATTTATATACATATCTTCCAATCATATGTTTAATATATTTTTATAATTTTACCAAATTTAATTGTATTGCCTTAGTAATTGAAAGTTAGAATCTAGTCACTAATATTTAATAATGTTTATTTATTTTATTTTAATGAATATTTTCCCTTCTATTTCAAATAGATTCATTTTTTAATTTGCAATAACCTGATTTACTTTCTGCATGTGAAAATTAGAAAAAATATTTTTATTCAAAACTAACAAAACTACTATGTAATTTTTATCCAATAAAATGACGAAAAACTAGAGGTAAAAAAAGGTTACTATAAATATAAAATAAAATGAAAATTTAATCTGAAATTTTTTTAACAGTTTTCATAAACAATAACATAAAATGCAGATCTCAGTGTTTTAATAAATAAATATTTAGAATAAACATGTTTAATAATAGAATAACATATTAAAAATTAATGATATTTTTGTAAAATAGTAAATAATGGATATTATTATACAAGAAACTATAAAAATATAAACAGTTTGTTTAGTTTAAAATAAAAGAATGACTATTTTATGACTATTTTTGTTCGATTCTAAAAGATTTTTGTTAACTGTGTTTATAATTTTATTCAACAGAAATTAAGAAATATATGTTTTGTACTTTTACAGCTAAAATCTTAACTAGTAAATATAATATTGCGCCGTGAAATATTTTTCAGTTTCTTTTTTTTAAAAGAGAAAAATGAAAGCTGAGCATATTCTAGAAGTAATTATAGAAAAAAAATTTTGAAGTGTTTTGGTGAAACTATTTTTATATTAATTATTAAACAAAATGACATTAATGTATTTATTTGTATTTTTAAGCTGTAACACTAAAATAGGTTTCTAAATCATACAGTTCATTGAATATATATTATTTTTTAATTTCCAGTTCGTTTATTCAATAAAATAATAAAAATGATTATTTAAGATTACTTACGTTAAGAAACATATTTTAAGATAGAAATATTAGGTTGGGGAAAAAGAAATCCATTATTATTTTACAGCCATCTACCAAGAAAATAATGGGTTTTTTCCCATTATTTTCAAAAATTCCATATGGAAATTCCATTTTCTCGGTAGATGGCTGTAAAATAATGATGGATTTCTTTTTCTTCAACCTAATATTGTAGCACACTTTGACATAAACTTCAATAAACACCGAAAAAAAATTTGTGAGAAAAAGAATCTTTTCATCTTTGATATCAGTAAAATTATTCTTTGTTTATTGTAATGAGTGGAACAATTTTATAGTTTAGTTTATATTGATATTTTATCATTTTGTATAAATGCCGCATATGTGGAATTTGAAAATTCTAAATTTTACTACAAAGATTTTATACCTTTCATAGCATTAGGATATAATTGTATGGCAATTATAATGTAAGTCGCCATCATGCCTACACAAGTCATTAAAAATCCTCTGTTAAGTCTGGCAAACTTCCAAACTGTAAGTTGCGTTGGCTGAAAAGAAAATTTCAACAAAGTCAAATGAATCTCAAAAAATGTGGAATTCTTCCACATGGCATTTTCTGGGACTGATACTCTGAAAAGAATGGACAGAGCTTTTAGACTTTCATTATAAACAGCATCTCCAGCAAAACTGGTCCCTATTAGAGTGGTGATTGCTCTTGAAAATGTCATGATGATAACGGTCAGCATTTGATGCGTTGTGGTCGTTAAAGGATTCAAAATGGATACTATTCTCACGCAGAGAGTTACAAATATCATCAGAAGCCAAGTTGCTACAATCTGTGAAAAGCCATCATCGAATATTTCAACATTTTTAGCCAAATTCTGATAGGATGCATTAAATTGTCTAACGTCTATCGTATGACCACCTTGTTCGAATGCTATATGCTTTTTGAAATATTGCTGAAATGTTTTGAACCACAGTTTGATATTGAAGCACAACAGCATATATAAAGCCATAGTCAAAGTTAAGAATCCCTGTACGAAGAAGGACTCGATGCATTTGTCTAACTTCGCGAATATGGTTTTCCACGGATTATTTAACTTCTTATAAACCATGTGCAAAAGGGTGGTTGTATGATATTCACCGTAACTTTCGCGGTGTTTAAATGCGCTATGTTGGATAACAAATATGCAAACATAAACCCAAACTATGCAACATACCGTGAAAACAATCTTCTGGAATCGTTTTCGTTCCTTTTCTGTCAGCCTCATTGACTGAATTTCTACAAAACGAACGGTCTTGCTAATGTTCTTTTTGTTGAGAAGAAAAAGGTCGTAACTCAAGACAGCCGCCCAGACAGATACGCTTTCAGCAATAGCATTCTCTTGAACAGAACGTCTGATGTACCAAGAAAAATCGGAAATCAAATAGTAATGATAACATAATGTTATTATTATAGACCAAGCCTTCAAGACTAATCTTCTAGAATTGCCAAAAGTTTCTTGTTGTTCTACGTCGATTCCAAATATTAGAAAAGATTTTGAAACTGGGTGCAAAGAATGCTTCTTCTGCGTGGCTGTTGATTCCATTGTAGGTACAGGCCCATACGTCAAAATGTTGAGAGTTTCAGACATGATGTTTTCTTTCTTTTTGGATTGATAGTACATGTCAAAGCATTTGCTTTAATAAATGCATGAATCTTCACTTCATGTTCAACACGTCCAAAAATTTCAATAGAATTTTTCGCTTATTATCTGAATGGAAATTTTAAATCACGAAGAAGGTTTTCAATACGCTTTTATATTCTCATAATAGTGGGTGTAACATATAATTCTCCTCCTCGCTTGACAGATTTCTTAAATTGATGTACACGCACATTTCCCATTTGATGGGAAAGTTCTCTGTGTTAATGAGTGCATAGACATCCGAAAAATTGATTTTTATCCACTTGGGACCGGATCGCGGTCCAGTGCTAACCGGTAAATACTTTGAATAATTGATTATTTAGCACTTCAGCCAAGCCAGTTCTGTTTCGTGAATTAAAACTCTGTCTTTGCAAAGTGTTTTGTCAATTGTTTCGGCACAATGATGTAATTATTTCGCACATTTTTGCACCTACGCAAACGCCTACGAGAGAAGAATTACATGAGCGAAATCAATCTTACCTTCTATTAATCATTACATGTTATATTTCGAATATTTGTATTGTTGTTCTTCTGGTAAAAAAGTTGAAAATGACAGAAAAAAGACCTTTATAAAATTCATTTCAAGGTTTTTAATTTTTTTATTATTAAGTCATTTTTTTACATAAATCATTAGAGATATTTAATTAAAATTGGAAAGCCAGTTTTCATTTTCATAGAATTAAGATGAATTAAAAAAAAATAATTTTTATTCATCTTAAAATCATTATCTTTAAAAAATTATATTTCTAATGCTGATAACTTATTGAAATTTCAGATTAAATACAATTGTTTTAATCTTAAAATGAGAATCTGTTGCTTTGAAATAAACAAAGAATATTATTTAATTTTATTAATTTTTCATTATTTTAATTTTATTTTTTATTTAAAAAATTTTACGTTATAATTAAATAAAAGGCTTGCTCAAGTGAAAAGTGGATACATGCATCCTCTTTATGGTTGAAGCAGAGACAACATCTTCTTTATTCAGAGTTGCCATTAAATGTTCAAAGAGTGGAATTGAAATTCTCGAATAAGTTAGCCACTTATTCATTAAAAAGTATTTAAAACAAATTTAATGCATGATAAAGTTGAACGCGTTTAGAACGGAACACCTTGCATTTGTGTGGTTTTTGTTCTCATCAGTTGATCATGTTGTCGATATTTATCATTAAATGGTGACTATTTATGGTCAGTACTGATTAGAAAGAACAAATAATATAAAAATCTCCTTGAAAGTGGGAAATACCTTTCATATGTGCCCAATTCGAACAAATATTTTCTTGGGTACTAAATGAATGACAGTTCTTGAATTTGCACATATATCAAGCATTTATATCAAGATTAGATAATCAAAGATGCATGACACATGAAATTTGTACAATAGTGGGTTTGAGTTGAGAAATGGATACCAACCATTCTTATTGTTTTCAATACAATAAAGTATGCGCACAATAGGTAAGTCATAGAACAGATTCTCCGACCCGCCACGAAGGCACACGGATTAACCACAGGAACTGAATGACCGGACTACCGCAACAGCAATTAGCGGGAACCGTGGTTGAGTCCTAATGGCCATCACCGGTCACGGTACAACCCTCTCCTAAGGAAGTACGTGCCGTCATTGATGGGAGGATCCTACCCCCACCTATTAGTGTACCCACCGGATTGGCGAGATCCAACCACCATGCCGGAAGCATCTCATCCCCAAATACGAGGTGCCCCCTGGAGGTTGCGCACAGTGGGTGTCGGAAAAATTTACAATTTCCCACATGAAATCTGCACAGTAATGGATTTGGTTAAAGGCATAGATATCTATCATTCTTACCGTAAGCAATACAATAAATTATGAGCATAGTGAGTATCCTGACACTTGAAAATATCCCAATGAAATCTTGAAAAAAGGATTTAGATCACGGAATGGCTATTAATCATTCTAAAAGTTTGCAGTACTATTAAGTATGTGAATATTGGTTGCCGGCGTCCTGACACAGAGGTAGCGTGTCTTTCTCGTGATCTGGACTTCCTGGGTTCAAGTCCCAGTTAGGACATAGTTGTTCTTCTGTGTTCTATCTGTTAGGCGTGGGAATCTGCTCCCTTGTAAAAAGGAGCTGTGTAAGTGAATGTGATGAGCGTGTAGCTAAAGTCGTCCGCTTGGCTTTAGTTGGCGCTACTTCAAAAACAAAAGACGCTTATTTCGGATTAAATGCACTGATGCTTCAGCGGCATGGCAAGGGTCATTAGTAACAACAACAACAATGTATTGGGTATCATAACGTTTTACTCCCACAGGAAATCTGTACAATAGACTTGGGTAAAGAAAAAGGTATCAATCGTTTTCAACGTTTGTAATACATTGAAGTATGTACACAATGGGTATTATAATTCTTTGCATTATCCCACAAGAAATTTGTAAAATAGTGGGTTTGGGTAAAAGGAAAAGTATCAACCATTCCTAACGTTTGAATTACATTAAAGTTTGTGCAGAATGAGTATTAATAACACTTTACAAAATCACAAGAAACAATAAAGAAGGTCTTAATCTATTACATTTTACCCACTTAAAAATCACATTTTTTTAAATGAATGATTGCTAGAATAGAATTGAGTCATTATGATCCATTATTAATCTAAATGAAAGAGAAGAAGCATGCAATATAAACACGCATCATCTTCATGGAAAAATTCAAAACAATGTGGACTGAAAGAAAAGTGGGATTAATGTTTGGTCACCACGTTCCACTTTTGACTGATTTATCGCCACGAAACTGCTGTATCTATTATGCAACGCTCTCGCAAAACTTCGAAAAAGATTCCAAAATATATGCCATGCCTTCTTTCTCAGTATTTTATCCTTTTTCGTGGCAATGCTCAACCAAAAGTTTTCCCTGATAGTGGCATGGCCCAACAAAAATTCTGTTCTGTATTGGAACCCAAGCAAAAAAACTCGGATTTGCCATCATGGGATTATGACATTTTTGGATCATTTGAGAAAATTTTGTAAGAGAAAAGCATGATGAATTGAGAAAAACGGTTCAAGACTTTTCCAGGCAGTTTCAAGTATTCTGTATCAAGGGATTTATGTAACGCTGACCATCTGCCAAGAATATAAAACCAGTTTTGGGGGCAATACCGGTGATTCTTGTTAAATTTACAATAAAGGTATTACTTTTTCTTCTTTTTTATTTTTTTTTATTTCGGCAATTCTAATAGTAAATTTTTTTAAAAAAACTTAATTCTTATTGTGGAATTTCAAAAAATGTTCGCCATGAAAGCAACTGGATTAGTAAGCAAATAAAATATAATTATATATTTTAAATAAATTTTTATCATAAGCGAATATTTCAAAGATGAATAATTTACACAAGTCACTAACATTTAGAAAATTTATTTTTAATGCATAATTACAAAGAAAAAAAATCTGCTTTTTGCTTTTTTATTGTGTTTCTATTGAAATAGTTTGAAAAGATAAAAGATGCACAATACATGAATTATATAATATAATTAATAATTAATTTATAATCTATTCACTTTATTCTTAAAACAATTAAAAAAATTCTCAACGAAATATTCGGTTGTTTTTATATTTTGTATTGAATTTGTATTGTTTTAAATCTGCATAGTAAAAATATATTTCAAGGTAAAGCATATTGAATGATGCATTTTCCAAATTTGAAAAATTCGAAAAAGAAGGTTAATCTAATTTATTTGAATTCAAATATAATTATAATTTGAAACACACTGCATTTTGTGTTTTTGCGTGATACTTTATTTTAAACGTATTTATTGAAGGAAAAGTAAAATTATGTAGTAAAAGAAATTTAGTACAGCTTTAAAATATATCGGCTATAACAAAGAATATATTGACATAGGATTAATAAATGGAAAAATATTTTTTTCCAAACTGATTTATAAAATTCACGAATATCTTTTACAGTATGTTAAAAAAGAGACCAAACCCGATAAAAGAATTTTATAAATGATTATAAAAGAATTCCATTAATTTGGCTTTGATAGAAGAAAGCGTTTAATTTTTAATAACATCACGAATATCTGGAAAGTCACGTGTCTATACGTAATATGGACTGAAAACCTTAATTGACGCTCATCTGACTTTATATTGTTTTCCAGCTTGCCCAATTTGTCCTTAGTGTCATCCTAAATTTATTATTTATTTAAGAAATTTATCCTTTTGTACGCTTATTATTGTTTATTTATTCATTTTCAATTTGATTTTCTTTCCTAATTTTATATGTTATGAATTTTGATAAAAATTATACCTTACTTTGAAGTAAGTTGGTAAAAATATTTACCATTTGACTGAAATTTAAATAAATATATTATTAGTGTGCAAAATATGGCGTTACTTGTATCGTATGCCAATTTACTATTGCAGAGTAATATATCACATTTTTTTTACATGAAATATACACCATAAACTGTAGTGCTTTTCAAATAAATTAAATAATAATTCTGTTTATTTAAGAAATAAGATAGGAATCAAATTTCTTCTTCATCTTCTTGAATCGTCTTCTTCAATTTCATCTTCTTGAAATTTTCTATGATTTATTCACTACGATTGGGGAGTTTTTATCTTTAAATATATCAGTTTTTTTACATGAAATATAAACTACAAATTCTTATACTTTTCAAATAAATTCCATGATAATTCTATTTATTTCAGAAATGGAGCATAAATCAAAATTTTCTTGAAATTTTATATGTTTTTTTACTACCTTTGGAGGAATTTTATCTCTTAAGACATTTCTTTTTTTTACTTGAAATTTGAGCTATAAATTGTTGCACTTTTCTAATAAATTCCATAATAATTCTATTTATTTTAGAAATTGAACATAAATCAAATTTTTCTTGAAATTTTATGTGTTTTTTTTGTTGTTATCATTGGAGGAATTTTATCTCTTAAGACATTACTTTTTTCACTTGAAATGTGAGCTATAAATTGTTGTACTTTTCAAATAAATTCCATAATAACTCTGTTTATGTAAGAAATTCGATAGGAATCAAATTCATCATCTTGAAATTTTATGTGATTTATTTACTATGATAGAGGACAGTCATCAGTTTTAAGACTTGATCATCTGAGATACATCAATTCTTTGATATAAAATATAAACTACAAGTTCATTTACTTTTCAAATAAATTCCTTAATAATTCTATTTATTTCAGAAATTCAATATGAATCAAATTTATGTTCTTGAAATTTTATGTAGTTTTTTTCTTCACTACCAATGGAGGAATTTTATCTCTTAAGACATTTTTTTTACTTGAAATGTAAGCTATAAATTGTTGTACTATTCAAATAAATTTCATAATCTTTCTATTTATTTAAGAAATTCGATAGGAATCGAATTAATATTCTTGAAATTTTTTATGATTCATGTACTAAGATTGAGAATAGTCATCAGTGTTTTTGACATGATCATCAGAGATACATAAGTTTTTTGACATGAAATGTAAACTACACATTCTTATACTTTTCTAATAAATTCCAAAATAATTCTGTTTATTTCAGAAATTTAACGTGAATCAAATTCCTTTTCTTGAAATTTTACGTGTTTTTTTCTCTACTATTGAATGATTTTTTTATCTCTTAAGACATATTTTTTTACTTTAAATATAAGATATAAATTGTTGCATTATTCAAATAAATTTCATAATCACTTCATTTATTTCAGAAATTCAATATGAATCAAATTCATCTTCTGGAAATTTTATGCGTTTTCATCGCAACGATTGGAGAAATTTTATCTCTTAATTATGGTAAGCATTTTTTTGCGCCATTGAAAATAAGTTATTCCAATTTGTTAATTCCTTTCCTTCTGATTTTTTATATATATTTATTTTAGTTTCAGAACCCAATTTTCGTTTTTTTCAACGAGCTGCTGTATTGCCCGAAAATTCTGAGGGGCCTCCTATAAATGAAACCGTACTACCAGATTTTCCACTGGCAAGTATTATGCCCCGAAAAACAGGCAGAGCTTACACTATACTTTATCCTCTAACATTTGAAAACAGAGGAGGGAAAAGTCTGAATATCACGCTTCAACAACCACAACCACAGCCACCTGCAGAAGAAAACCAGGTTCAATCCAGGTATTGATACTGAGTAAATTATTCAAAACTAGCAGTACCCGCACGGCGTTGCCCGTGGCATAGCTTCCAAGAAGTAAAATTATCTTTTAACTTAAGTCTAGCCTAGATCCGATATGGCAAGGGCATATTACGTAACATCAAACAGACATAAAAATATGTTTAGGAATTATCAAAGATAGCTAAAACAATTTTCTATAGCACACATTCAGAAATATTTAGATTGTTAAAAAGGTAAAAATATGATTGGTCTGTAGACAAAACACAGGTGACCATTTCGCTCCTCGGAAGATTTATTCTTTCTCCGCAATTCAATTTCAATGCGATTTAAAGAGAGACGGTTATTTCGCTCATCAAAAGATTCTTCTTTCCAATGTGTGGACATTATTTCTCTGATATTCGTTAACCGAACGTTTCTTTTCTATTCCGCCAGATTGTATTTCCTTCTTTTGGGCCAAATGAGATTTAAATCGCTGTTTAAAACCAGACGTAAATAAAGATATGTATTGCATATGCATAACACAGATCTTTATATTTGTACATGCGCAGTTTGAGGTTTACGCGCATGCGCGCATAAATGAAAAGTTAAAATCGCAATTAAATTTTTCTATTTTATTTTGATAAGACTTTAATAAATTTAAACCTTCCCCAATAAATGCTCTACAAAATGGTATAAATATCTCCAATACCCATTGACTTTTTCTTGAATTTTTGGATTCCAACATACAGATGTTTTCTAGAGAGTTCATTTTATAATATGAATTTATACTGTAAGCTTTAAGGCTGATTTAGTGGAATGGTTTGCTTAAAGTATATCAGAAATTTAATCACTACTAACATTGATTCTATTCAAACACTGATTCTATTTAATTAAATTTTCTCAATAGGTTTTTAATTTGGGGTAATTCCATGAATAGTAACTTCAAAGTAAAGTGAAGTACTATTTGGTTTAGTTTTTTTCTTTAAGATACTTGGAAGGTGATGGGAATGCAAACTCATCCTAAGATTTTTCTGTAAGACAGTAAATCGTACCTCCTTATATTCTGATATATTCTGATGATGATCAGGTGTGTGCCGAATGTGGCGTTACGCCGGGTAAAAAAGCACATAATTAAAATAAAAAAATAATTTAAATAGCTTTCACAGGACTAGCTATTATATAAAAAAAACTTTATGAAAAACTTTATTTACCTCCTTATACGAATAACTTACATTTTTATTTACCAAATGCCCTTTTCTAAAGGGCATTAATTCTCTTATTTCAGTCAAATATTTCAATATGAAAAACTGATGGTAAAATAGCAAGATTTTTAGGAATAACCATCATTGGGGGCATTGAAAAACAAATTGGATCAAACCGCATCAACGCACAGACGCAAAACCACTTTATTCGGGAAAAAAAAGTTTGTAAAATTTGCAATTAGCACATTAAATCAATTATACAACAAAGAATTTGCAATTAAAAAAATAATTTTATGATCAATTTATTTTATTGTTATTAAGATCTAATTGCTGTTCTATTACCGAATATAACAGGATTTTTTCATAAGTTAATCGACATGTTTTAATCATTACTTAAAACTGATGCACATTTAACCATTGTAAAAAATGAGTTTTTTTTCTTAAAATGTTAATTAATTCTTCTTTTTGTTTTAAATGTATGCATCTTTTTTAATTTGTAGAAGTATATTTAGATGTATAATATACTTTAAACAACTTTGTGTCTATAAATAAGTCAGATAGAATATTTTAAAATAGAATAATGTAAAAAAGTCTTTCATTTTAAATTGTTTTAAATATCCAAGAATATAAAAATGTTATTTTCATATTCCCCATTTTTTAGATTTGTCGAAAATTTTTGTTAGTAATGTCGAAGTAGCTAGATTTTGCAAGAACTGATAACACTGTTTACCTTTTATGTTATTAAGAATTAATCATCAATAGAGGCGCAAACGGGCGAAGGAATTGAAATTAAAAAAATAATAATTTGTAAAAGAAAATTTATTAATCAAATAAAATGATTTTTTACTATACAAGCACTAAATATTGAATCATTCTAGAAGACGTATGCAGGCATAATTGTCTCGCACAATGAATGCATAAATTAGATTTATATTACTTCATTTCGCTTTCAAAAGTGGTACCAGCAAGTTTGTGCAAAATTATTTATGTAATTATCTGCATCACTAATTATCAAAGGAAATAATTAATCCCCAGATCTGCATGTATTTGAACAGAGATTAGATATCATAATTGTATTTATAAGACTTAGAATCTGATATAAAAAATTTTATAATAAAATATAACAAAACTTTTAATACTAAAACAATATTACCGGATGTTTTGATAAAATATCTTTAGTGTATGCTTTTATTTTCCCAGAGTCATGAATCAGCCAAAACTCTATCCGAATTTCGGATTTGATCTTCCACTATATAACAAAGCAATGGATTCTGGATCATTTGAACTCCCCTCTTCACCATCGGACGAATATGACGATTCTGATAGTCCACCAATGAGGCCACCCCCACCTCCACCATCGAAGCAATACAACGGGAAGCCTCCAACTTTTGCTCAACCACCAGCACCTCCGGCATATGATAAAAGTTATCAACCACAACCACCTCCACCGACTCAATACAACCAGAAATCTCCTCGATTGGCACCTTTACCATCACCGCCACAACCTCCTCAACCACAGCCATTCGATAAGAACATTGCTTTTATTGCCTATCTGCCACTACTAAGATACAACAAAACAAAAAGTCAACCAAGATCAACTTCACCACCAACAACTACCACCCCAACCCCGAAAAAATCCAACGCTCCACCAGTTCCACCTCCATTTGTGTACAACAAGAATACAGTACCCAAGTATAAAATTCTTCCTCTTCAAGCTTACAATAAAGCAACTTTCGTGTCCACTCCAGTAATTCCACCCCCTACTGCCAGCAAGTCACAACAGCAGTTTGCATCTTGTATCTGCGTTCCTTACTATCTTTGTAAGGATGGAATCATTAATTCTGGGGGAAGACTTCAAGCCATTCATAAGCGAACAGCAAGGTCCCTAAATTATGATTTCTTCAATAAGGTAAGTGAATGTTTATAAATGTTTCTTCCGATTTCTAATGAATAAAGCTTCACCCCTACACCGAATGTATGTTACACACATTTTCTTATTTGAGTCAAAAGTTTCAATATATGTCTTGTATTTGCAAAAAATTATCTGACGCACGTAACAAATGATAACCTGACATGATAACAAACGGCTGAATACAATCTTATCTCAGACTGAGCATTAAGTCAGGTAGAATGGTTTTGATCGAGCTCAGTTAAATATATATTACCTGGACACTGATGAATATCGAGCATTTGGTAAAGATGCTATCTAAAGATAACTTTTTTTAAAAAAATTATTCTTATGCAAACATCTAGAAACATGAAAATAACCTATTTCCGAGCTTATATATATCCTAATTCTAAAATATCTTTTTAGTGGAATATTTTTAATTCACATCTTGTGAAAGCTATAAAAAAAGTTTGAATTCATTTAATTCACAGACTTGGGTTTTAAATAAATATATATTGTAACAGGCAAGGAATTCTTTTTTTAAAAAACAATTTTTATCCTTTGGGAAGCAGCAGATTTTCATGAAGCAGCACAATTTTTATCTGTTATCGAGATTTTTTTTTGATAAGTGATGGCTAGAACAGCTTTATGGATCGACTAAGAAGGAAGAAAGCAAGAAAAAGATAAAGGGAGAAAATATTTTGTATTTATATAATTTTCGAAAGGAATTTGCTGGAAAGCATTTTGGTTCTGTGGATTGATTGATTGAGATTTTATGGTGCAAAAGGCATATTTAGCTGTACTTCGTCAATCAAATGATAAAAATGTAATACATTTAAAAACATATTTACTATAGTAAATAATTAACAATCTAGAACCACATAAAAATAGAACATACAAATAAAAAATGGTGGTAACATCTTAAAAATTAAAGCAATGAATCATAAAAATGGGGAGCAATTTTGGTTCTCTGCGGCGATCAAAACCAGCACAGCTTTGAAATTAAAATAACAGTGAAGCCGAAGCTTGAGTAATTAGGAAAATGCATTTATAGAATGTAGATTAATTACTAATTATTATGCACACACGTATGCATGTTTTTAGATTTATAAAATTAAATGTTCTCTTTATTTGAAATACCACCCAATAGAAATATATTACTCTTGATATAATACATGAAAATAAAAAAAATCTAACCAATGATAAAAACTCTTTGAGTATAGGTTCTTACTGTTTTAATATTATGTTTAATTCCTTTATTTTTAATTATAAAATCTTAATTTACTATAAAATTAATTATTTGTGAAGAGATACAGGTCTATAGGATTGTGTCAACATAAAATATGACATTGGAACAAAAAATAAGTTTTAAAATATAAAAAAAATATTTATAATTAAAATTTGTTCCTTTTTAAAAGTTTGAAATGAAAAAAAAACTAATTAATAATCTCATTTTAATCAAATCATCCTTTGGATTTAAATAGATTATGAAAAAACAAAACAACTAAAATAAAAAAAGTTGTTAAGAATAAGATAAGATAAGACAAAGGTTTTCTTTTAAATTTGGTTCTTGAACTGGTCAACACAGACATTGATTGTTACTATAGTAATCAAGATCAACATCAATATTACTACAATTTCGTCGATTTTATCCGAAAAAACCCTCATTCATTACTGGTGTGCCTTTTCATGGACGAAAATAATTATTTCTCTGTATCATCTCCATCTAAAATAGTCAATAACTGTTTCTATTACGCTCATACAACTCAGACTTCATATCAAAAAGATGAGATAAAAAGCAAATACTTTCGTCTGTTTTACAACAACATTATAGGCATCATTTAGGATTTTCCTTGCCTTTTATTTAAATTATTAAATTTTTTCATACTTCTGTTTAACAATGGAATATAATCTTTGATGTTTCAAGCATACAATCCATTAATAGTTGTTATGCGTTATTAAAAACAATTCTATCAAATTATCCGTATTTAATGTTTTTATTACCTTAAAATATTTTAATAAACTAAATAAAGATTAAAATGAAGTCTGCTATGCGTATTTCAATGTATCATGTCAGAACATCATTTCTTGAACGGCCAAGCACCACGTGCTCGTGCTAGTAAAATTATATTTTTATTCATTTCAATTGTTTCATTGAATGAGTCACTTTAGTATTGCAAACGACCCACGCATTGGTTGTTTAAAAAAACATCCCATTTCCTATTCATTTCCTCTCATATAATCACGTGCTCAAAATGACATTTTTCTAGGTATTATTTGCTGTAGTCATTAACTTATTTTTATAAATCAGAGCTTTTGTAAATGCAATGGCAACGCGTTATTAAAAGATGATTTTTTAGATGCCCGTGCAAATAATAAAATTTCTATTTTTCGTCTACAAATTTTTATTGACTCCACAAACCTTATTCCCAAAATAACATCATGTTCTGACATGATAAAAAATAACTGTAAGTGCTCAGATTAATTTTTACTTTTTTTGGTAATTAATTTTTCACATATGTTCAATAAAAAAAAAACCTAATTCGGAAATGTGATCATGAAATATTTTTATTATTAATAACAATAATTACCAGGTGAGAACATGATGTTTTTTTGGTTTTAGGGTTTTGAAGTTGAAAATGCACAGGCAACAAATTGGGGATTTATCGCTTTTGAGGTACCAACTTTTCGATTTTAGGGTTAATAGGAAATAAAGCAGGAGATTGTCACATTTGGCAATTTATCGCCAAAAAATCATTTAAAAATAGAAAATTAATTTGCAATACAAAAGTTTACATCATTGGTAACGTTGTTACATTTTTTTAGTTTAACGAAAATGGCAACTCTGCTTCAGCATTCAATAAAATAAAATAAAATAAATAATGTGCAGGTTTTTGTTTTGTGTGTGAAAGAGAGAGAGAGAGATTTTAAAGGAAACGACGATTTCGAATTACTTTAAACAATAAATGAAGCATAAAAGGGGCATCCTACGCTTTCTCCCCATGAATTCCTGCAAAGAAAAAAGGAAGGGAAAGGAAGAGCAAACAGAGGCCGGAAGCTAAACAAAAAATTCGATTAGAACAACAAAACCACAGAGCTTCGAAACGACAAAACCTTTAACCAACAAAAACGAATGATGACACAAAAGAGAGGGGATTTTATGAAGCAATTATAATTCGCTGGAAAGTTCATGTGGGGAAAGGAAATCCAAACTCATTGCTGCTACAGCAGTTGTACCAGTCCGTAAGGAAAGTTATAAAATCCTGGTACAGCAGTTGTACCGCCCGTAAGCTAGAGGTTAAACAAATGGTGACTATGGGTTGAACTTACAGGGAAATAGATTACTTCTTCTTGTGTACAGCCGACAACTCCGCCACCACTGAACGTAGCAGTATCGTCAGGATTTGTTGTGGCCTACTATGGTTTATAGCAAATCCCATCCTTACATTGACCGAATTTGTCAAACTGATATTCTGGAAATCAAATTACTAACTGAAAAGGGGGAAATGATAAATCATATTGTGAGCATCTGTATGTATGGCATGTATAAGAATATAAACAATCACTGTAGAGTCAGAAATATATAGCGTCCTTCTAGGTCCTGAGGTTTTGACTTCTTTCATGTAGACAGACAGACATATATGACACCAAAAATGTATTTTTTGGATTCAAGGAGATCTGAAAAGTGAACATGGCCGAATCTAAAGTTCGATTTATTTATTTTCTTGACTCTTTGTACTTTCTTTTTGTATATGAATAAGTTAAAAAGGATCCTAACAAAATAGAAACTTTATCAGATTTTATCCTTTGTATCCATTTCGTGTTGACATTTATGGCTAAAAGTCACAGAATTTGTATAGTTTATATCCGAATCTTTCATTTTATTGTTTTTGCTTGAATACATCACCAAAACCGACTTCAAAAGGTCTTTTGTATTGAAATCGACTTTTTTTCTCTCTCTTTTATAGTTATTTTGTATTTTATGAAGAGACTGTTTTTGAAATCTTCAAAATTATGAGCTGCAAATAAAACAAGCTGATTCCTGAAATTTTTCTACTGAATTTATACTTTATATGAAAATTTATGGGATATAAATTTGTCATTTTAAGTGTACTTTGTATGGCCCAAAAATTTTAAGTGAAGGAAAATATATTTGTTTTTATTCAGAATACAAAGATTTCAAAATTTTCGTTGAAGATAAACAATCCAACAATAGTGTTGAAACATAACCACATTACTAACACTTTCAAGTCAGAAATAAAACCAAGCCAAGTGAATGAAAATAGATTCAAATTATTCAGTTATTAAATATTAATAAAAGAAAAGAATTCTGAAAACATTTCGAAAACCCATGAGATGTCCTTTTTTTTAGTATTTATTGATATCAGCAAGTTCTTCAACGCAATTGAGATTGAAACTTTTTTTTGTCAAGGAATAAAAATTTCTTCAGCAATTATGGTCACATGAGGAAAGAAAGAATTTCAAATTCCGAATAAACTTTATCTGAATCTTAATTTTAATTCTTTATATAAAAATGCATAAAAATGTCTTATTTTGGTATGTTTTCATATTTAAATGAAATAAAAAAGCAAAAAAAAAGTCTGGCCATGAAAGAAATCAAATCTTTATTCATTTGAATGTTAATCATACAGAATTGTACTTGGTGATATAATTTTTAAAATAGATTTAATAAAAATTCATAATTCTTCTCATTTTTTCAGTTTTAATATATAAAGGAGTGTCATAATTTTAACCTCATAACTTTTAAAGCTCATAATTTTATTGATAATTTGTTCCTAATTTTATGGATTTAAAGCTCATTTTCTTATTAATAATTTATAAGCTTTAACATAGCAAAAATATTCTAGAATTACTTTTCAAGGGATGTTTAAATTCTTAAAGTCCGTAATCTTTATTAATAATAATTCACAATATGATTACTGTTTCGATCTTTGATCAAATGCACTTTTAATTTCGCTGATAATATTGCCACGAAGACTAAATTAAAGACACAGATATCTAGAAACAATTACGTTTATAAGTACCAATCAACTCGCTGGAGAACATTAGAGAATCATCTCTCTCGAATGATAAAGAATGTTCTAGAATCACCTCCATTTTAGAGAAATAATAAGATCAATTTTTAATTAAAATTCCAGCCTTTGGATGAAATGCGCTGGCCGGGAATCCAACCAGGAACCAAAGGATTTGCAGTCCAATGCTCTGCCAATCGAGCCATGGGGAATCATAACAGTCATCTTTTTCCGGCAATATATTGGTTTTTACCTATTATAAATATTAGAAAATTTCAATTCTTAAATAAAAATATTGTTTGATAAATATAAATTTTGTAATTTTATTTGAAATAGGCTGATTTTTTTCTTATATTTCCCAAAGATTGAAAGAGGATAAATGAATAAATAGGCATGATATGTGTCAATTGTGAATGGTTATAACTGTCTGAATATATTAAATACGAGCATAAACTCACTTGGAACTTATGAACTACGTAAGGATCGTTATGTTGAGAATTCATAATAGAGGTTACAGTAAAAAACCTAAAAATCAGTCAAAATCTGAATTAACAACGCAAAACGCGTTCTAACTGATAGTGCTAATTTTTATTCTAATAATATTGATTTATTGATTTATCATTTATAATATTGATTCGTTAGACAATATTATTTGTATCCACCTCCAAATTACTCTATTGAATTATACTTAGTAAATCAATGTTTTAGAGAGGAACCTGTCATTGAAGAAGAAAAAAATACTTTCTTTGGATATTGTTTAACACATAACCGTTATTGCAAATTACTTATTTCAAGGGTTGGGATAGCCTGGTTGTTAGCGCGTTGGACTCGTACTCCTTAGGTTGCGAGTTCGGACCTCGCCAGTCGAAGATTCCTCGAGTGTGTGGCGGCTGGGGCTCGTTAAATCTGTCGTGATCGCAAAGTCCTCCATCTCGAGAGTAATACCACTGGGGGTACTGGGCCAGAGGTGATCATTCTCTGTTCCAGATCTAAATTACGATCTGTGAATGAATGAAGAAAAATGCATGAATGAAGTCTGCCTCATAAAAAGGGTTCTTTCGTGTGTGTAGCTAAGGCGTACTCTTGGCCTATTTGGCGCTACTGAAAAACGAGGGATGCTCATTTGGTTTCCATTGCTGATAGGCATGTCAGAGGGCTTGAAAAAGTGCTAACTAACTAACAACAACAGCTTATTTCAAAAAGGCAAACTGCTGTGACAATTAGAATACATTTCAACTCAGAAACATATGTTTGAACAATTTTTTTTTTTACAAGAACTGCAGACGAATTCTTATCCAATTCCTAAAGCTCCTTTTCTTACTGCTATTTTCAGTGAAAAATTACTGTTTCGGTGCTTATTCTTGAGGCAAGAAAATTTTTTGGCGATTTAATGAATTTAGATATGAAAGACAGTGAATAATAAACAGTACTGTATCAAACTTGTACTCTAATTAGTTGCAGTCTTCTGTATAAATAATTATATTATTATCATGTGAGAACATGATGATGTTTTAGTTGGGAAGTTTTGATGTCTCTGAAATTTACAGACAAAAAATATTTTCTCCTGACTTTTACTAATTTTGAATTGTTTTTATGTATGCTTCTTTGATAACAAATGCCTTTTTAAAAGGTTGGTCTATTTTTACCAGTACTGCATTATTATTACATGTGCTTCTTTGACAGCAATCCGTTTTTAAAAGGCTGTCGAAGAACTGTGACATCATAGCTAGTATTTCATCCCAAAATCAGTCAAGCTCCAAAAATCTTTGTTTGGCAACCAGAAAAATTGAAAATTATAGTTTAAAAAATTATATATACTGCTCTGTTTTTAGTGTAGCGGGTTCGGATTGAATGGACTTTACTTGTGGAGAGCACAAACAAATTTATTTACAGCTATTTACAGGATGACTTGACAAAGTAAAACTTCAGATAAAAACAACCCAGCAGTCAACAGTCACTAACAGCGTAAATACAAGCCTTACGCGCAATAAACACAGAGTGCAAAACAGATATCGTATAGCACAGCAAACAGTAAATCACAGCGTTAAAAACAAACGTAAACACAACTCACTAATAACAAGCGAGAAAATTAATCCGCTCGTCCAACGAGTCCCTACTCTTTCGAGAGGAACTACTCAAACTGCGGCAACCCGCCCCTAATATAGCCGAGTGAGCGAGTGTCCAGGAGCACGCGAAACTTCAGAAAACACCATGAATTATCCAGCGGCCGCCAGAATATTCCCCTCGCCAAATCAATTTGGCTGGCGTGAAGCTCCTCGTCAGCCGTCGCCAACGGTTTCTTCTTCGGTGACGCCCGCGGTGTTCGTGCTCTTGTAACAATATATACAGAGAGAGGGGGAAGAATATAGATGTCTTGTGATTGCTTCGAATCGGCTTGAATTGGTTAATGATTTAAATTAATAAAATAAATAATTTAAAAAATAATAATGTTCTCACATGATAACTTGAAACATGTGATCGAAGATTTCATTTTCTATTTTAATTTAATTTAAGTAATAACTATAGTTAGAACATGGTTTCTCTTGTTAATTCGGGTTCTCCCTAGCGCTGTCAGTTAAAACGCGTTTTGACTGATTTTGGGTTTTCACTGTAACGTATACAAATATCAATAAACTTAAATCGAAAATATATTACTCATATATTTATTTTTATTGAATTTTTACAAACACTTCCAATAAGTCTATAATCCTGTTTTTGTATTATTTCTGTAGACTTTACCAGCAATTTCAACTCAGCCTAAAACTTCCGGTGGTTTCACGAATAGACAGTCTGCTGAACCAAATACGTGCCAACCAAATGAAATATGTTGCCAGATATATTTTTCTGATAATACGGATGACGTGGATGATGGCAACTACTATCCAGTTGCCACCCCTCCCCCCGAGCCATCTTACCCCTCACCCCCTCGTTATCCTGGCAAAGGCAAGCAGTATAACGTCTGTGGTGTTCGCAAGGTTTATGGTGTTCAAAGAAGGCTGAAGCAACTTCAATACTCAGCAGATGTTGCCGAATTTGGAGAATATCCATGGCAGGTATGGATTATTTTATGTGTGTAATTATTATTTACAGAGATATCAATACATTGCCGTTTTTTGTAAATGAATTTTGTAAATGGAAGTTCACGTTGCTATGTTTAAGGACCATTTCGTTGCTTCACGGAAAACACGTCATTATCATTTGAATTTAAGTATCTTTAGTCAGTTGAAGAATTAAATGATTAGATAATTCAATGATCTATGATCTCTTAAAGCCTTTAGTTCTATTGGATTTTTACTCTGTTTAACTTCTTTCATAAAACATTCGGTTTTCAACAGTTTTTTTTTAAACGGCTTCTGA
>JAOUZG010019144.1:4431981-4477414 GCA_026289955.1 Argiope argentata
CACACACACACACACACACACACACACACACACACACACACACACACCAGTTTATCAAGACAACAGTAGACGAACAGTTTATTAAAATATTAAGGATACGAAAGCGTTATTGTCGTAAAACATATTGTCAGTTGCATTGATTTCGAAGGTTCGAAAATAGAAAGCTGAAAGTTTGACATATGACGAATCATTTGTATAGTAAAAAGGAGGTACGATATATAGATTCTTCCTTCGTTTAACATCAACAAATGTATGGTCATTGAGGGATGCTTGTAGTTTAGAGTGAACCAAATCATTACTAATTTTTTAGGAGGATTAAGCCACTGTTGCATCGATGAATCTCCCTAGCTTAAAACTGTGACTTTAATAGCAGATAGGTATATGCTTACAAGGAGTAAATCTGAATTCAAACGAAAATAAATTTCTATCTAATTTGAAAATTTGAATTTAAAATTGGGAAAAAAAATATTTGAATTCCTTTAATAATATTTTAGTAATACACAGAACACTTTATTCAAAAAAAAATCTCAGGTAGCACATTCTGTAGCATAATATTGTACAATATTGTACGATATTATATGATATAAAACAATATTCTACAATATTAAACAATATTGCGAATATTGATCAATATTGTACAATATCTGTTTGCTACTAGGGATATAAGGCCAATCAGAAGGAAGGAATATATATGAACTATTGGTTTGTTATAAATTATTATAAACAAAATACATGAGACACATGATAACTATGCCTATGTTGTCTCCTTTTTTTACAAAAAAAATGCCTACAGGAAAAGTTAGTTTGTATGTTGCATGAGCAAAGAATAAATCTATTGTTGCAGTGCAATATGCATTTCGTAGCAAGTTTAACAAAGATTCTTGTGCCAGATGTTAATCTGTTGCCTCATTATCAACAGAGTTACAGCTGGCACAAGGAATTCAACCATAACAAATATGCAAAGATTAAAGCACTGATTATTCATTCATATCAGAGGAAAACGTTGAGCATGTTCAAAATGCTTTCGTATATAATCCTAACCCGTAGATGAAGGTTACATCAAACACAACGCGTGTACACTTCAAATATGCTTCTATTCGTCAGGATCTGCGATATTAAATAAAAAATAACTATGAGATCGATAACCAAGGGTCAGCGTGACACCCAGGTATCACATCTTGTTGTATAATATCGTACAATATTGTGAGATATTATGTGATATTAAACAATATTACAAAATATTAAACAGTATTGCAAATATTGATCAGTATTGTACAATATTTGTGTGTTACTAGGACAATAAAAGAATGTTTGATTCGATGTTTAATAAACAGCAAATTGAACTCATGTTGAATGTTTAGAATAAAACATTGAACGTAGTATTCTACATATGTATTCCCATTTATTACTATTCATTAAAAGAACACACTGTTTCTTTATGAATACCCTCTGTAATACTGTTTCACTAATCATGGTTTCATGATTTAATTGGTTCAAAATATTATTATAAAGAAATTGAAATATTTTCCAGGGTGATGGTGGAAGTCCTCTGGTATGTACGAGCAATGGTCTTTGGTACGTGGTTGGACTCGTCTCCTGGGGCATCGGCTGTGGCCAACCAGGAATTCCAGGCGTGTACGTCAACGTTCTATATTATGCTGATTGGATAAATAACATCACGAGACGCTAGAGACTGTAGAAAGTGAATCATCACTCATCATCCACATTTTTCATCACAACATACCATCATCATCATCCTTACCGGAAAGCTTCTTTTGCTGCTGTTGTATTTTATTCATCCTGCTCTTGCATTTATAATAAAATATTTTATTTTAAAATTTTAAATAAATATTGAAAGTAAAAGAGTATAATCAGAATAAAAGTTGAAATAAGAAATCGCCAAACATAATACACAAAAAGATTAAAAAGCACATTTTACTGCCCAGTCAACACCACTCCGCATAACTACAACAGCCTCAATTTCTTCAGGGTATTTACATAAATTCTTTATATTTTTTATTCAAATAAAGAAGAATGTTAATGATAATTTTAATAAAATACTGTTTCTGTAACATATGTAGCAAACACGCAAAAGTCAAAGGCAAGCAGATTTTAAATTTATGTATACTCGAAAATGGAACTATTACAGAAATGTAGATTTATTTTGAAACTAGAATAAAAATAGTGTTACGTTTTTAGCGTAGTGGACTCGGATTGAATGGACTTTACTTGAGAACAGGACAAACAAATTTATTTACAGCTATTTATAGGATGGCTTGAGCAAGGAAAACTTCAGATAAAAGCAATCCAGCAGTCAACAGTCACTAACAGCATAAATACAAGCCTTACGCACTATGAACACAGACTGCAAAACAGATATCGTATAGCACAGTAAACAGTAAATCGAAGCGAGCTCAATAATACAACGTTTACAGCAAACATAAACCCTGTT
The DNA here is from genome assembly GCA_026289955.1 of Argiope argentata. NCBI lineage: Eukaryota > Metazoa > Arthropoda > Arachnida > Araneae > Araneidae > Argiope > Argiope argentata. Next base: position 4,434,434 of record JAOUZG010019144.1, read on the forward strand.
CACTAATAAGTTCAAACTAATAATAAGCGATAAAAAGTAATCCGCTAGTCCAGCGAGTCTCTTCTCTTCCGAGAGGAAATTAACTGCCGAAATTATGGCAATCCGTCCATTATATAGCCGAGTGAGCAGGCGCTCAAAAGCACGTGGAGCTTCATGAACGATCCAGTTTCTACCAGACTACTCCTTTCGCCAAATCAACTCGGCTGGCGCGAAGTTCATCAGCCGTCGCCAACGCCTTCTCTTTCGGTGCGTTTTCACGACGCTCGTCCACTTGTAAAAATAGTATAGATAGATAATTATTTATTTTCTTTGGTATCTATTCTTTATTGGCTATTGTTCTATATTCGGTAAACCTTATTAGCTATAATTACTTCCATAATTAATTCGAAGTGAGTGTTATGAATTCTGAATCGCATAGACATATTATTCTTTCAATGAGGATATAGAGCAGGAAGGTAAAGATACAGGAGTCGTTGCGAAGACATTAATGTTGTGAGTATTTTAAAATTTTAAGAGCAGAAGAGTAAAGAAAGAAGAAAATAATCACATCTCTGGCGCAAGTTATTTTCATTACATTACTGCATTTCCTCGTATAATTGAAAATCACTTATTTGTTCAAGAAGTCAATTCAATCATATACAGACTTTTGAGCTTTCCAAATATGACAAATCAGCATTTGTAAATAAAATAGAATAATTATTAATAATTAAAATATAAACACTCTAACTTTACTACTTTCTGGTTTTCAAATTCAAGAAATCAGACTGTTATTGATTAATCGATTAAGTAACCAGATCGAAAACGATATACCGATCAATGATCAGTATAAATACGTTTGAATTATCATATATTGGCTCTAAATTTAGAGAGAGAAAACAGGTGAAAAATCCGTAAAAAGATAAATCTATCTTTCAAAGGTTGAAACTCCACAAACATTTGCTCCATTTTCAGGTGTAATGTTTCAATCTTTCAACAAACGTTTGATACAAAGCCTTTTTAAAAAATCTAAACTTGATATTTTATTTTCGAAACTCTGTTCAGTTTTTCAATTGCTTTCTCAAGCTCATTCTGTCTTTTATCTGTTATGTGCTTCGTGTTATGTAAATAGTTATTAATAACACAATTTCAAGAACATAACATTTCCTTCATTTTTAAAGGATTTATTTGACAACGGCAGACTCCAAATTTTAACAACTATACAACCGACGCCAGATTTGAATCTGAGCGCAAAACATTTTTTACAAGCAGTTAAGTTATCGAACAGTTAAGATATTATAACCTTACGTTAACAGAAAATATATTTAAAAATAAAATACAATAAACATCTTATGAAAGAATATTTGCTATAAAAATTAATAATTATTATTTCAGTAAATATTATAAGGAATTTACAATTTTCTAATTATTATATTAATATTACTAAAATTGCTAGATCATAAAATATTAGTGGCAGCAAAATTAACATGCCGTTACATCACTCCCTTGCCAGTAACAATGTTACGATACATAAAAAAATGCATGAAACGGCATATTCTGACGATTAAATTCAACTTTCTGTATGAAACCTAAGAAGACACAAATATAACATGTATTTTACATAATGCAGGTAATAATTCTTAAAATATATTAAATATTTCAGAATAAAAACTACATAAACAAATTATTATCACACAATTCAATATAATACAATTTCAATACTCTGGCTTATACATTATCTTAAATAATTATTATAAATAGTATCAAAATACATCACTCATTTTCATTCAAATTCTAGTATAGTTTTTGAAACATTATTCAAAAACAACAGTTCCAAAATTATATTACTGTCGTCGATTTTAATTAAAACTATTTACAAAATGATATTTATAATTATTAACTACTCGTACATTATTTTCAAAAAATAAAAAATTAAGTTTCATTTCACATCATATACTCCCTTGCCGGTAACAAAGTTACGTTAGAAGGTAGGAAGTAATTATTTAGGCAATAGTATATAGTAAGAAGTCAAATTTTAAATCTCAATGGTGTCTTAATAATTCTGCCATTTCTAGATTGTCTTAAAGCTGATTTAAGAACAGGCTGAGAGACAATTTCTTCGGTTGGAATCTTTGATAGTTGTGGTGCAGGTTTAATCTTCTTACAAGTTGGAGATGCAAGCTGTTCCTGTTCCGGATTTTCTTGGGATAGTAGATATGCTGGCTTTAATCTATCTATTGTTACATTAATTTCTTTATTCTTTATCTTCAGAGTAAAATAATTTGGCGTACGATTTATTACAAAATATGGACCTTCATACTGGGGTTCGAGTGGCTTTCGTAACCGGTCAATGCGAAGGAAAACGTGGGAAGTTGTTTCTAAATCTTTATGTACAAATATTTTAGAATGATTTTTCGGTTGAGTTTCTTTAGGTCTCATCAATTCCATAGCACTTTTTAAATCATTTATAAAAGTTCCTGGTGATATGTATTGTATATTTGATTCAAAGAATTCTCCAGGAAGTTTGATCTTCTCTCCATACACCATTTCTGCTATTGTGTAGCTAGTATCGTGGTGGATTGCGGTTCGTAAACCTAAGAGCACTGTTGGTAGGGTTTCACTCCAAGATACATTATTATGGGCTCTTAAAGCAGCTTTTATCGATCTATGTAATCTTTCCACCTTTCCGTTACACTATGGGTGATAGGCTGTAGTGTGGGAAAGCTTAATGCCACAGATTTTTGAGAGGGTTTGAAAAATTTCGGAGCTAAATTGGGTTCCACGATCAGTGATAAGTTTCGAAGGAACTCCAAATCTTGCTATCCAATTACTGTAAAAAGCTCTTGATACGGTTTCAGCAAAGATGTTTTCCAGTGGAATAGCTTCCATCCAATTTGTGTATCTATCAATACATGTTAAACAGTAGGTGTTACCCTTTGATGGTGGTAGTGGACCTACAATGTCAATATGTATTTCCCGAAATCTTCCGGACGGTTTTTGAAATTCTCCCAATACTGATTTTGTATGGCGAGTTACTTTAGATTTTTGGCATGGAATACATGACTTTGCCCATTGCTGGACATCTTTCTTAATATTTGGCCATATAAATTTTGAAGAAATAAGTTTGACTGTTGATTTAATTCCTGGATGAGACAATCCATGAAACTGATGAAATATTCTCATGCGAAAATTTTTGGGTATGTAAGGTCTAATATGCTGAGTTGAAGCATCACACCATAAATAATTTCCTGATGGAAGGGGATACTTTTTGAATAACAAACTTGTAAATTTCAGACATGTCCGAAATTCATCATCTTGCTCTTGTTCTTTAGCAATTAGTTCATAATCTATTAAGGCAATTTCCTCAATTCTTGATAAAGTATCCGCCACCACGTTACTTTCTCCTGTTATGTACTTGATTTCAGTTGTGAATTCTGAAATATATTGGAGTTGTCTCATCTGACTTGGAGATGCTTTATCGGACTTTTGCAAAAATGCGTAGATCAATGGTTTGTGGTCAGTATAAACTTTGAATTTTCTTCCTTCTAGCATATGTTTGAAATACTTAATGGATAGATAAATTCCGAGAAGTTCCCGATCATAGGTACTGTAATTTTGCTGTGCGGGGTTAAGCTTCTTGGAAAAGAATCCAATTGTTTTCCATTTACCGTTTTCTAGTTGTTGTAATACTGTACCCACTGCTGTATTTGAAGCATCTGTGCATAACGACAGAGGCAATTATGGATTTGGGTAAGACAGACAAGCAACATTTGCTAATTCTTTTTTGCATTTTTCAAACTGTTCAATGGCTTCGTTATTCCAAGTTATTTTTCGATTATCTTTTTACCTTGCTCCTTTTAGGTATTCGTGTAAAATGGCTTGAGTACTAGCGGCGTTTTTCATTTTTTGAATTTGAAACTGCGCTTCCACTTGATAAAACCAAATATCCGGTTTTTCTGACCAAAATGGTGGAATCTTGATGCTTACTTTGTTTACTTCGGCATCCATGACAGTATTTCTCTCGCTTGCTATATGTCCGCTATCCGTTGTCATCGTAAAAGTAGGGTCACCAATTGTTATGTGCTTCGTGTTATGTAAATAGTTATTAATAACACAATTTCAAGAACATAACATTTCCTTCATTTTTAAAGGATTTATTTAACAACGGCAGACTCCAAATTTTAACAACTATACAAGCGACGCCAGATTTGAATCTGAGCGCAAAACATTTTTTACAAGCAGTTAAGTTATCGAACAGTTAAGATATTATAACCTTACGTTAACAGAAAATATATTTAAAAATAAAATACAATAAACATCTTATGAAAGAATATTTGCTATAAAAATTAATAATTATTATTTCAGTAAATATTATAAGGAATTTACAATTTTCTAATTATTATATTAATATTATTAAAATTGCTAGATCATAAAATATTAGTGGCAGCAAAATTAACATGCCGTTACAAATCGATCTAAATGTGATCTCGTCAATATATCCAGCACTTTATCCTAGAGTTGAAAACTTACAAGAATGAAAAATGCCGAAACTTGTCATTACAAGTTTTTCACATCATTACAGATTAATAATTAATATTGATTAATAAGATAAAGGTTTTACTATGAATTTCAGAAATAAGAAGCCAATACCAATTTAATTATCGTGTACATTTTTTTTGATTTTCAAAAAAATTTCAAAAACTATTATTTTATAAAATATTTGTTGTGGAATTCATTATCGCGATGAAATTTAAATTTTTTTCATCGTTTCATCAGATATTTAATCACATTATTTTATTCTGTTTTTAAAAGAAGAGGGGGGAGGGAATTCTACTCATTACATGAGGAATTAGAAAGTGAAATTACGTGACTGCAAAAATAAGCTTGCAGTTAGGAACATTTACACTTTTAATGGTACTAAGATGTAATGGGACACGATTTCTTTAGGAATATCCTTGTTCATAATAAACAAATCATATTTAAGGCGAAATATTCAAGAGTATTAAGTTACGCATAAATTTTACATGAAATTAAACTCAAGAAATATTTCTAATGTGCTAGTTGGTTGTCAAAGATTTTCTGTAACATAATAAGTAGAATTACAATAAACATTTATTATAACTTTCTTCATAAGTATTATTTCATATAATTTCCAGTATAAATAATTAGAAACAAAAAAATGCAGGACTGTATGATTTCATGCAATATAAAGTAAAGATCTGCTATCAAAAAAGAACTTGGGGCTCAAAATTAAAATAAGTTTTTATAATATAAAGAAAAAACTTTATTAACAAATAGTTTTCTGAAGTATCCTTGTCAATAAATGGGTTGTCCACGTCTTTACACCAAAAATTTTCAAAATTTCGAGTAAAATCTGCAATCATGAATTTCGTCCCTCCGACTGTTTGGATAGAAATCAACGCGATAACGGCAAAATGAAGAGATCTAGACAGAAAAAATTCTGAACACAGATTATAGTGCTGACGTCAATCGAATTTTCGACAGAATTTATAAAAGGGTTAAGTATCTGTTGTCATATTCTTTTAAAAACATACAAACACCAAAACACAATAACGCAATGACAAATGTATCGAATTTGGTATAGGGTTTTGTAGTTACACTTTTTGTCTCATTTTTGTTTCAATCGGTGTAAGAAACACACTTCTAAAAGACAAATTCATTTTTGGATACTTTTAACTGCATACCAAGAATGAATCTCCAAATCACTCCCCAAGTACCACAGGATGGATTTAGTAAAAATGCTAAATTCACAACACAGGTTAATAATTTGTAACTATTGTAAATGTTATACAAGATGTTTTCTGAAGTAACTCCTTTATTAGAGTGTGTGCGAGAAAGTAGTGGCAAGACCACTCCAGCTAGTTTGACTAAGTTATTTCTTAAATATGAATCGATAAAATATGTAGCAACGACTGCTGCGAAAATGTTGCTTGTATATTTAAGAGTTTATAGAGAGTTTGATTTGCTGTCCAGTATTATTATTGCAATGCTTAAATTTGGATTTAAAGCAGTAAAAACTGACATCTTATAAAACCAGTGAGTCAAAATTAAGAAACATCAAAAATGATTCTATGAAACTCGAACGCGTGAACTTAAAACTCAATTTAAACAAAAAATGGTTCCAATCAATTAGACAGTTTGACAATTTACAAAGAAAAAAATTAAATAAAAAGAAAAAAAAAACTATTTTATTATAGAGTTATATATCAAAGAAAAAAAGATCAGTTTTTCAGGCAACGAATGATTATTTCAAATATTAATTGCTATATTAAAAAAATTTCGCATTGTTGCTGAAACCGATGGCAAAATAATTGTTTCTTTTATGAATGGCTTTGTAGATGTTCTCAAGATGGAAATTAATTTCGCACTGTGACCGTATCTGCTTCGGTCGTCGGCTCCTAAGTGTTATTGTTTTGCTGTTTTGTATTTATATGTTTGTAAATAAAATATGGAAAATTCTAACAGTTATTGGCCATGATAGAAAAAAATGATTTCTCAGCACTGTGACTTTTTTTTCTGAATAACGAAGTAACTATTTGAGTGAGGATTGTTTTTGTTTAAAATTTATATTTGTTATTTTAAAATTTTATTTCATTTGGCGTACGATTTAAAGTAAACATTGTTCATATGATTCCATAGCTGCTTTTGTTGAAGTTTAAAATGGGATAAATTTAAGCCGAAAATAAAATTTATTTTTGTATTGACTTGTTAATATTATAAATTTTATAATGATAATGAATTTTTATTTATTGTAGTTTGGTGGGATATTGTTCTATGGGCATAAATGATTACCACTTTTTATTTTTTTCAAAAAATTCTTATTGACATGAATTGGATGATAGAAAATTTGCGGCTTGATTGATAATGCGGCTCTTTCAAGGAAAAAAACCCTGATAAATTTGAATTTGTTTGGCATTTCTCAAAGAAATTTGAAATAACAGTAAAACAAAGACTGAATAAAGATACTCTTTTTAAATAATTGTGAAAAATATACTAATATACTGAACTTGAAAATTACTGATTAAATTTATTGCAAATTATGTTGGTTATTATTTTATAAATATTAATTATCATTGTCTAAAATCTTTGCAAAATGCAATTATGATTAAATGCAGAAATTTTTTTAAAGTTTATAAGTATGTTGCTTATGTATAGAAGAAGAATTGTTCTTAAAAATACTTTGATTGTTATTTTGTTATCACTAAAATAGATACAAAAATTTTGTAGGGTTTTCTTTTTGTAATAATCAGAAATAGAATATTTAATTAGGATTTTCTGTTATTTAAAATGAGGTGTTGAGAGCTAAGGCTGATAAATATTTTTCTCCTTAAATAAATTAGACAACTTATTATACAAACAACTGAAATGAGTTATTTATCATTTCTGTCTACTGCTGCATCACGAAAATTTCATTCCATTTTCAAAGGCTTTGAAAACATTTTAAAATCCACACATACACCATCCAATTCAGTATGATGATTAGTCAACTTTAAAAACAATAATGGAGTGAGCCTTTCTTCTTCCTAATGCTGTAAATAAAGATAACAGTTTATTGCTCTTTATTAATCAATTGATATTATGAATCATTCGATAAAGTATCTTTAAAAACTTATTTCAATCCCCCAAAAATTCAGATTTTTTATTATTTTAGGAATAATATAATTTGAATACAAATGGGCAGATTTGTGTAATTATTTCTTAGCTTTTATTCTGAATTTTTGCCCTTATTGGAATGATATTTATAAAATGGGATTTTTCCTCAGTAATAATTATTACAATCAAATATGCTGATATTTATCTTAACTAACTATTTTATAAATTTTATATTGATAATGTAATAAATGAAGTGTTCCATGGAATGCTTATTAAATTATTATTATTTTTTTAAAGTTAAGAAGTATAAATATCTTCAACGAAATGTTATGATAAAATTTCAATCAACTAATGTGTATTGATTTGATCATATAGGGAAAAGAGTGCTCCTTTTATTACATGATCATCTCCTAGATACATAAATATAATTCAATTGTTAAATCCTGAGCTGAATGAAGTTGATATATTAAAAAATGAATGTGTTTTTTAACCTTTACATTTGCTTTTATATGGATGATAAATGGTTTCTTATTAACACTTGCTGAAAATTAGAAAAAAAAAATTGTCCTGTACCAAAGGCATTGTCTTAGATAATAATCTACTTTAAACTATCTTTATATGCAATATATGTTATAAAAATAATGTTCATAACTAAAAAATAACATTTGTGCCTAAAATAAAAGATGTTTTGATTACTCTTCTAGACAAAGTTGCTAAAAACTTTTATGTAACTGTGCTTAAACTTGTTTACATGAAATAAGTAACCATTAGAAGCATCCAAAGAAAATATATCAGGCTGCAGTTATTATTGGGATTTGTATAATTAGAGTTTGACTACTTCCTTTCTCTTAAAGTTTGAAGAAATTGAAAATTAGTTTTTTCAGAAAAAACAACAACAATATGCTGTCTTGTTTTGTGATATATTAATATTAGAATTGATGATTGAATCTTTAAAAAAATAATTAAAAAGGGACTAGTTATTTGTCATAAATATAATTTATGTAAAAATATTTAACTATTAAGTATATTTAACTAGAAATAAGTAAATATTAAAAGTTAGCAATAAAGACAATAAATTTGAATTTCCTTGAAAGTTGTGTCTTCAAATTGGACATTTCTAAATATTATAACTGTTAAAATTGGTTATAAAAATGTGTAAGATTAGGCCTTTCAAAATATTTTTATTATAATTTATTTAATTACTATCCAAAATATTTTGATTACCTACCTTATATCTATAAATTTATCAATAATCTTTTAATATTTGAAGAAATAAGAATTTTGAAAAGTATTACATTATGTGAAATCATGGCATTCAACAAATTATTGTATTGACTGAAATACACTTTGCTACTTTACAATTAATTAATTATTGTTGTTGTGGTTAATTGAATCTTTTTTTTTTTTCATTTATTGGAGAAGAGAAAATCATGTCAGCTTTATATAGAATATACTTTTTTGCAAATAAATTGCTTTTGGGTGTAACGCAAGTTAATTTATTCTACCTTATATATGATAATGAAGAATATTTTGATGTTTAAATACCTAAGTAACAATGTATTAAATTTACATGAAAATTGAATAAATTGCTAATCTTGTTATTTGCATTTATAAAATAAATATATATTAATTGTTTTTTAATGACTGAATAATCAGAAATTTGTAACATTCTTGTAGCTAGCTAGCTAGATGTCTTATTTTAGATTTGCCTTGCTCGAAATCTTTTTTGCATGATTTCATATCATTTTTACTTATCACAGTTTATTTTATTTTAATTTTTATAACATGAAATTTAAAATAAAATGTTATGTGTGTATCTCTAAATTCTATCATTTTTTTGTTTTAGTTTTTAAGAATATAATAATGTTCAAGTTTAAAGCAAATAAGAATCAACAATCGAATACTGAAATTGCAAAATCTGTTGAAGATCTCTTTACGTTTTCAAAGGTAAGAACCTTTATAGTATTTAAAAAATTCTTATTTTCACTGCTAGTAATATATATTGATTGATTGATTTATATATATAATTGTGTGTAATATTTTCTATAATTTTCTTGATTGCATAAAGAAATATATGTAATAAAAAAAAGGAACATAAAGGAAGGAAGGAATATAAAGGAATATATGTAAAAAATGCTGATTAAAATAATAAATAAATTTTAAAAGGCTTTTGATTCAAAATGATACTTTAATTCTTGATAACTTTCTGTGTAGAAATGGAAGATTTTGAATATATATTTGACTCCATAGAAATTGAAGTTGAAGCAGAATCAAGAAGAATTTGATTAAACATTTCATGTTTAAATGTTTGCCTAAAAATGTTTTGGTTGTGCAACTTATATCCATTTAAAAAAAAGTTATTCTATAAAGTTAAGATATTGATATTGTCTCTTATTCTTATAATATTTTTATATAGATAAAATGTATTTTTTATAGATTGCTACTCTTGGATTTCCTTACAAACCTACTACATTAGCATGGGATCCAGATTTGTGTTTCATGGCGATTGGGACTCATCATGGTCTAATACGAATGTATCCTTATTTAAATAAACTTATTTTCCTCCATTTTTTAAAAAAAAAATTAGTATATTTTTATGATTAAAGATCATAATTGTGATTTGATTATTTTATGAAAGGTAAATGCATGTTAACTCACTGATCATTGTCCACAGTAATTCATAGAAATAAATATAGCCATAAAAAATCGCTTCCTTAATTTTTGTTAGTTATGGTGCTCCGGGAGTGCAGTTTTGTGCAGAACTCAGACAGAGAATATCTATTTCAAGTCTTATATTCATCCCTAAAAAGGTAGTGAGTCTTTTGATTTGGTGTTTCTTGTTCAATGTTTACAGGCAACTATAAAGTGAAATTACCTCTCTCTTTATATATATATGTGCATAACATAATGTAAATTTCAATTTATTTACTTTCTCAAAATTGCTTATTTTATTTCCAGTAGAATATATCATTTGAATTCTGTAAATTTAACTTCTAAGTTGCTCAGAGTTTTGACTTTCACAACCCCCTCCAGATTTAATTTGCTTAATTTTGACTGTCTATTATTAAGCCAAAATATCACAGAAAAATCATTCTATTAAATAAATGTTTCCTCAGCTATATTTAGGGGGGGGGGGACTGAAAGCTTTGAAACTGCATTTCAACACTTCTTTTTTCTCACTTATTTTTTTTCTTTTCTGTATATGGTATTAAGGAAGAATTTTTAATAACTTGTAAATATTGAATATTTTGTCATGAAAAAAATACTAAAAAAAAGCATGTTACCTTTTTTTTGTTTCTTTAATGAGAAATTCTGCTAAATTTTAAGCCATTTTGCATAAAATTATTTTTTATTGCTTTGATTTTATTATACTTTGTTTGGGATCCTATTATAAGCAATTACCTAAAAGCTGAAAAATAAATAATTCTATACTTCATTTTAATTGTGTATTTTCTGTTTGTAATCAGTGCATTTTTACATTGATTAAATTTTACCTTGAGGAAATGACTCACACATGTATCAACAGACTAGTATTCTATTTTCATCTGATTACTTTGACTTTACTATTGAGTTATTAGCTACCATTAGCAGTTGAGATATTGAGTTACTAACTGAAAATTTGCAAACACTGAAGCAAAACACTTGGAGAATCGAGAGACTGAGATAGACTAGCATTGATGAAAATATTTGTGTGTAAACTTAAGACTTACAGTGATGCAAAATATTTTCAAGATGAACACTCATTTCCAGTAATTTCCATTTAACAAAACTATTGAATGAAACTATTTGTGATGGAGTGGTGTTCCTAAGGTATTAGTATAACAGCAAAATATTAATCAATGATAGTGATGGAGTGATTGCCAAAAGTATTTCTTTGTGTATGTTCTACATATCTATATACATAATTAAGTGTATTTCTTTTAATTTGTTAAATCATCATCTCATTTGAATTTAAATTGAATTCATATTATTGTACTGATGATATATTTATTTGATGTATTATACAATTTTAATTTATCTTTTAATCTAATAAAAACACCTCTCTTTTTTTTAGTTCATTTTTGAGTTGAGACTGTTTGAAATCCCTTGATATAAATATTTTTGTTAAACTTGATTATTTAATTTTGAGCTTTATGCATTTATTTCCATAGGCTCGCCTTATAAGTTTATGTACAGATAATAGCCTTCATTTATGGGAGATGAATGAACGAAATGGCATCTGGTATTTGGAAGAGATAAAGTCTTTTGTTCTCACCGGATTGTAAGTTGAATTAGTTTTGTAAGTTCATTAGTCTTTATTGTAAATTTCTTTCATTTATGTAAAATTTATATTTTCAGAACAAAGAAGATTACAGCAATTTTATTGAATTCTACCTCTGATATTCTCTACTTGGGCACAATGTGTGGAAACATTTATACATTAAATGTAGAGTCTTTTGAAATGGCTGAGAGTGTGATATATCAAGATGTTGCTGTTCAAAAGTAAGTTTTCAAATAATGTGGAAGAATAAATATTATTAATGGTTTAAAATTTTATTGAGAAACATTAGTAATAATTTCATAGATTATATTTTAAATCTTTGAAAAAGTTTAATATAGGTGTCTTTAAACAAACCAATTATTAAAAAATAACCTGTTCTAAAATATTAATGGAATAAAATATTAATTTCATTTTTATGAAGTGGAAGTAAATTGTGTGAGGGAATTTAAAAATTCCAAGTCCCCCACCCCCAACAAATTTTGAAATTAATTGCAAAATTTAAACAAAAAAAAAATTATGGGAGTTACTGAATCAAGTGTGTCTCTCTCAATTGCTGTTGATTTTAGATAAAAATTTTAAAGTCATAAATCTATTATGTCCATGTCATTAAGCTGTGAAAAAGGTTTCTGTCTTCATACTGAAATTACATTTTAGATAAAAATTTATTTCATGTAGATACTGGATTCTTATATTTATAAATTACTTTATGATACTTTTTTCTTTACAATTGCTTTGTATAAAATTTCTTAGATTATATATCTCAGTGTACTTCTCTATTAGTTACATTTTTGTCAATATTTCTTTCACTTTCAATTCAGATTTGCACCAGAGATATTAAAATGCAACGATTCTAAAATGTTTTCTAATTATATGTAAAATGTAATGTAAACAAAAAAAAGTCCCTATTGTGCTATATTAATTTCAATAATAACTCTAGATATTTAAGTGACACTTTTTTTTCCCTCCTGCTTTAATTTTATTTAAAAAAAAACCTTTCTGAAAACAATGTTCAAACAGCTTGCTTTTTAATAGCTTCAAAATAAGACTTGCAATTTATTTTAGTTATACATAAAAATTTCATTAGATTTTTCCTGATCCACACAGAATTGTATTGTGTTATGAAATCTATGGTATAGTATTATACTTCAATTTTTTTCAGTTATTCAGTTTAATTGCAAGTTTATTTTCCATCAAATTCAGTCATTATGATTACTGAAAGCTTTTGTTATGTATATCATATTTCAATTATTTTGATTTAATAACATATGTTCTATTTATATTTTCTATATGTTCTATTTATTTTTTTAAGCATTCCTGATGATAAAAAATTGAAACAAGGTTCTGTAAAAATTATATCACTACAACCAGGAAATCCAGATTGCCTTTTGATTGGTTATCAGCAAGGGTTAATTGCTTTGTGGGATATCAAAAAATTAGTTGTCATTAGTACTTTCATCAGCAGTCAAGTAAGTTAAAGCTGAGACTTTATTTTTACTTTCAACATTTTTAATGAAAACTAAAAAAATAATTTGAAAGTATATATAACTTTTAATTGTTTTTCTGCCTAGAGTTTAGAGTCAGTGGCATGGCAACACCAGGGCATTAAATTTATGAGTTCACACAGTGATGGAAGTTATGTTGTTTGGAATACTGAAGATTCATCGAAACCAGCTGAAGTTCCTATGACACCATATGGTAATTAATTAGAGTTTCAAATTCTTATTTACTTCTTTATATTTCTTGATTATACAATAATAAGTTAATAAATGAAGTATATAATCTAAAATGCATGTTGCAAATATCATATTTGTTTCGTATTTTATGTAAATGATAAAAAATCAATGTATTTCTCCTTCTTTTCTTTATTTTGAACTCAGTATATGTATTTAGGAATAATATATTTCATGCCAAAACAGATATTTTATGAAAATAAATACAGGGATATTTATATTAATAGTATTAACAAAGGAAATTGAATGCACACACATTGTTAATACATTGTTCTTTGGCAATAATTGCTTTTATGATAATATTTACCTTAATTTACAAATATACAATAATATGAGATTTTCTAATAATTCAGTTTTTTCCCTTTTTTATATTTTTTGCACCTTCTTTGTTTCATATAACATATAATATATTTACATTACATAGAAATTTGTTATATAAAAATTGTTTGTGAAAATTTTCTGCTGTATGTGAAATTTCAATTGAATTTTTATACTTCATTGTTAATTTAATCATACCTTCAATCTGCATTTATAATTTATTTAGTTATGTATTTAAAACACTTATGAATATTTCATGTTACATTTACTTCTGTTACTTTAGTTATGCATTCTATTAAAATTGAGTATATAAAGTGAGTGATTTAGTTGCTAACTAATTAATTATTGATGTTTTAAAAATCTCTAATAATGTTTGATTTTTTATATGAATTATAAAATATTTTCATTAATCTGAATAAATTTGAAACTAGCAAGTGTTTAAACTTGCTTATATATTTATTTATGAATCATGCAACTTTTTGATTCGATAAAATTTTCCTGATTCTTTTTGTTTTATTTTTGATTTTAAAAAACTTAAATCTTTGCTTCAAATTTTTAATGTTTAGACAATACTTATTTGTTCCATTAGATAAAAGAATGCTTAAATTACTCAGTTACATCTTATTCTTAGGATGTTCTATGTTATGATATATCAGCATGAGGTTATTCAGCATTGTTATTAAATAACTTTCATTTTTCATAAGTTCTATGTATATGCTTTTGTTTTCTTTTTGAAATTACTTTAATTAAGCATTTTTCTTCTCTTCTTTCCAGGCCCATTTGCATGTAAATCTATTGAAAAACTATTGTGGAAATCAGTTAAAGGGGGGTAAGTAATTTTCTTGGTATAAATTAATTTTTTATTGATTTGGTATTAACAAAAATTTTCTTATAAAATTTGAATTTAATTGTGAAGTATTATCTTTTTAACTTTTCAGTTCAGGGTCTAAGGTCTTGTTTTTTCTTCTTCTTATATTTTCGTTGATATATTGATTCTGTTTCTTATTACAAATTGAAAACTGTTTATTTCACTTAAATTCTTACAATGAGAAAAGTTTTTCTTATTATTTTACTACTCATTTTTTATTGGTATATTAATTTTGCTGATTATTATAATAAACTTATTACTGTTTATCTCCATTAATAATAACGATGAATGTGTGTGTTAATTCCCTTAAAGTCTGTATGATTGACAAGTAGTTATTAAATTTCATGCTTATATACCTTAAAAGATCATAATGTGTATTCTTGAGTGATTTTTAAAAATAGTTTTAATCATTTAAGAATTTTATAATTCATAATTTTAATCATTTAAGAATTTTTCTGTAATTTGATGTTTTTCCACTATAACTTCTGAAAATATAATTGCAAAAAATATAAATTTGATCCCATTTCAAAATTTCAGAAATTGGTTTATGATTATATCAATTTAACAGTTGTATCTATTTTTCCTAAATGTTGGCAATTTAATTTTTTTGTGCTTATTTTCTAACAATTGATTACATTGCTGACTCTAAAAATCAAACTGTTTTCATTCTCCAAATTTTTAAGCAATATTTCCTTCATTTGTTAAAAGCTAAAGATTTTGTGTAATATCTGTGGTTTGCAAGATGAATAAAAAAGTAAAATTACAATATTATGAAATTTAGAAAATAAATTAATTGAACATTTACATTTTTAATGTTGCTTTAATGTCATGGAATTACTTTCTATAAGGATTGTTCTTATTTAAAATAAGCAGAGCATATGTATTTAAAATGGCTTTAATGTCTGACTGTTTAAGGGAATCATGGGCATGATATTATATCTAAATTATATAATTGAAATTAAATAAAACAAATAATGAAACTGCGAGAATTGCAATTTTCTTTTAGTATCCAGAAAAAAATATTACACAATACTTCTTAAATACAGAACGTATATATAAATGTTATGAAGACAAAAAGAATGTAAGTGTACTAGTAATGTCAAGTATATAAGTATTTTTTATTCATAATCTTTTTTTGTAATCGTGAATGGAAATCTTAAATTAATTAATCTCAGATTATGCCTTTCAAGGAAAACTAAAGTTTTATAGAATTTCCATTTTATTTCACAAATATAATCATTTATTTATGATAGTTGTAAATTTTTATAAATTTTACTTGCCACAAAAAGAATATTTAATTCTTCATTTAAATTTGAATGAAGAAAATTGAAAGAACAGATCAGATTTACCATCTTTATTTGATTTTACTACTATGTTTGCTATTATTTTTTATATGATTTTGTTATTATATTTGGTATTATCTTTATATGATTTTGTTATTACCTTTATATCATTTTGCTATATTTTTATTACCTATTTTATATGATATTGTTTTATTTCATGTTTTAGGGATGATTTTATAATATTTTCTGGAGGCATGCCAAGATCAAGCTATGGAGATAAATTTACTCTGACAATCATGTGTGGAGATAGACATGAAGTTCTTGACTTGACTTCAAAAGTGATAGACTTTTTTACAATTTCTGATGTATTTGATGAATCAGGTAATTGAAGCTTATAAAAATTTAGATGATATAATTTTTTTTATGATTGTTAATTTCAACCATGTTTTTTATGCAAAATTATCATAATTAATTCTCTACTGGCTGAATTCAGATCCAGATTTATTTTAAGTACTTTTTGGATTTTTAAATTTTTTTTCTTATGCTTTGGTTTTAAGAAAATTAATTGTTAATGTGTTTAGAAATTTTTTAAATTAGTTTTTATAATGCCTCTGATATGGAATTAATCTTCTGACTAATACCTTTGTGATAATTATAAAAATTGAATATTGGTAATAAACTGAAAGGAATGAAAAATTCATTTTTGAATAGAGATATGAATTCTATTCAAAATTTATGAATATATATATTTGCACAAAAAAGCAAAGAGAAATGAGTATAAAAGTAAACTTTATAATTTTTTGCATGATATTCCAAATGAAATTCATTTTTTCCCCATTTATTACATTGCAATCTTATTTTTTTACACATTGTGCACATTTGGCTGTAATTGTTGCTATAAGATAATGATCATCCTCCTTCCCTGTGATTCATTGCTGTTAAACTTTGATCCCATCTTATTTCTAGTCTTTATTTCATTGATTTGCAAAAAATGCTAATTTCTATAAATAAATTTAAATTGAATGATTTGGGTATCTGTTTTCAAGACCTCTGTATATAATAGTCATCAAGAGAGTAATAGCATCAAGAGATATTTTTAATGCATTTTCAAAGATATTACACTATTTTTTATTGAAAAACTGTGGTGCTTAATGTTCAACAATTTATGCAACTGATGCATTCAATCTATGTTTGAATTATATTATCTATTAATCAGGATTTGTAAATTGTTTTTTGTGCATGATATAATTTTTCTTGGGATATTTTTAATTAATTTGATAGATAATATATATTTATGATATAATAATATTTATTTAGTTAATTTGAGGGGGGAAAAGCAATGTATAGAAAAGATTATCATTATAGAATTATCATCCTAATGGTATATAAATTTTGATTTATTTTTCAAATATCTTAGATTATGAAAATAAATAAAATTTTTTTTTGCCACAATTAAAATAGTTTCTTTCAAAACTTTCAATAAGAGAAATTAGCCACGAGACTAGAACTAATGACAAACAGTCAATATTTCCAATTAGCAATATAGAAGAAGTTTACTGAATTGGATCTTTGATGATATTAGTAATATGGACCCTTTTAATTAAATCTAACAAATCTAGCAAAATCTTTTTACATGTCTTTTTTTTTCAGTTTTAAAAAAGAAGCTTTTTTTGTGAATTTTTTTATACTACTCATATTGTATCAAAATCATACTTTTTGTTTCAAAAGATTAACCTGTATTTTAATTATAAATAATTTTTTTTTCAAATCAGGAACTGAAAAATTTATTCTTGATTCGAATTTTTAATTTAGTGTCCTCATTTGTGATCAATAACTTTTAAAGGATTCGACTTCTATTTAGAGCATTTTGCAGATAAAAAAGGTCAGTCAACCATTTCAGATGAAGATATTATTTTTGCTATTTATTGTGAGATTAAATTTTTATGACAGACCACAAATCTAGAATTATTATAATAGATTTGTGTTACAAGGGATGGATGGGAACCCAGGTAAACAATTGAATTTGCATAAAATTGAAGGCAAATTATCAAGAAATATGGCAAGTGAAATAATTATTAATAGTGTACTAGAAAATATATAGATAGTTCTTGTTGTGGCTAGTATATACAAATCTAGATTTGTGTTATAAAAATTTAATCTAATACTGAATAGTAAAAATAATATCTTCATCTGAAATAGTTGACTAACCTTTTTTTATCTGCAAAATGCTCTAAATAGAAGAACCTTTTTAAAGTTAATTAAAATTATAAATCAATAAACAGTATACTTTATACCATGTTTTAATTGTTTTGATGTTTTATGCATGCAATGAAATGGAATCCTTCGATTCAATCAATATAATAACATCTCCATGATAAATAACATTTTCCAAAAACTTTCTTATTATTGTTGAAATTATAATTTATATTACATGTTGATTATTTTATGAGTGGAATTTTTTGTTTTTTCTTGCACATTGTCCACTTCCAATCATTTTTTTAACTAATTTTTATTTGAAATTCTTTTAGTTTTATTTTTTATTTACTAGTTTTACTTTCAATGCATTAACAAGTTTTAATTACAGATTGTTATAAATAAGGGAAGCTGAACTATCATTGCATTGTACATTTTAATTATTTTTATTCTGTTATGTATTGTAATAATTTCCTCTTAAATTCAAGCATTCCATAAATTCAACAAAGAATTTGTTTTAACTAGTGCTGTTTTTTATAAGATATGAAAATATGTTTATTTTTTTCCTTACAGAATTTGATAACCCTTGTGCACTTATTGTATTATTGGAAGAAGAGCTTATTGCAGTAGATTTAGAATCTGAATCTTGGCTACCTTTTAAATTCCCATACTTAGAAATTCCACATGCTTCACCTATAACTTGTTTCCAGTATGTTGTAGATGTCCACAAGGACATGTGGAAACTACTTAAAACTAGTTGCCAGGAAGAAACGTCGAGGGAATTTTCTGAAAATGTAATTATGATTTTTTTGAAGAATTATATATAATATTTGCTTATTGTAATGTACCCATTATTTACGTTTAATTTAGCATTGCAAATGTTTTTTTTTTCTACTACAATCAAAAAGTACTCAAATTTTTAAGTATGTTCAAAATATAAAGGTATAACATTTTCTCTGTGAATGCATAATTAATTTTCATGCAGAATTAACTACATGGCATTATGCCCTTGTGACCATTTTTTTTAAATACATGTCATAAACTAAACAAATGTTAAACAAAATGCACCTTATACTCTCAAATCAGCAGTTTTGAAAGTTTCTTTAGAATAAGGTTTTCCTATGATTTAGATAAATTTAATATAATTTTTGCTTTTTAACAAAAGAAAAAAAAAACATTTTTAAGATTATTACTCTATGTTTGTGAATTTGAACTTCATATATAATCTTACTTAATTCTTTCTTGTGAATTATCTTTTGTAACATAGGGGGAAATAATAGAATTTAAATTAAATACATTCAAATTAAATCAATTCAGCAATAAGTTTTATATTATTAATAAAATTCAAAATTAGTTTCACTCTAATCTTTTAGAGTATATACTTAAAACTTTTGAAAGAAATTTAATTAAAAAGAAACAAATAACATGTAAAAACAAATGTAAATAAATATATATATATAAAACCTCATTAGATCACTGTCGCTTATATATGATTGCAAATTAAAGTTATGTTTTTAGGAATTCAGAAAACTTCCTTTATCTGTTTAAAAATGGAAATAACAATATAGTATGATTTGAAAGTTGATATGGATAAAAATGGGTGTGAGAATTAATTTACTGAGTTACACTCTTATTATTTAAATTATTTTTTATCTAGATTATATTTAACAGGTGAAAAAAAATTGAGCTTAATTATTTAAATGCTATTGACTGAATATTAATAAATACAGAATTAATAATTATTTTCTTCTAGGAGTGGCCTATTAAAGGAGGCAAAGTCATTTCTGACAACAATATAGTCAATAATATTCTAGTCACTGGTCATGAAGATGGCAGTGTGAAAATATGGAATGCAACAAGCACTTCTTTACAACATATGTATGTGTTTCATACTTCACAAGTCTTTGTTACCTATGAGGGAGACGAGGAGAAAGATGAACCAGTTGAAGAATGGCCTCCTTTCCGAAAGGTATGTTTTTTTAAAAAAAAATATCTGCTATGTTGCTTTTGTTTCGGTTACTTTATTCTTAAAAATGTGAATGTAACCTGACCTATTAAATATTTTAAGAATATTACATTTAAATATGAAAATATAATTAACATATTCCTTTTACCAGGATACATTTTGTAATGATAAAAATAACAGAATAAATTAAAAGAAATTAAATTAAATTTCATCTGCTTACTTTTTTAAGGTGTATAATTTAATGTCAATATATTAGATGATTTTGAATTTTTATGGTACAATACTTAAAATTTATTTATGTTTCTATTTAGTGAATCAAAATAGATAAATAATAAAGCAATTTATAATCTCTTTTTTATGGCAATGCTTTTTCATATTTTAAACAGCAATTTTTGTAAAATATATATATATTTAAAACTGTTATTTTATTAATTAATAATTGATTTTCCTGAATCAGTTTCTTGCTGGGATTATGAGTACTACTTTAAGACAGTGTGTACTTTTTATTTTCATGAAATCTGTTTCATCAAAATACTGAAATTTGTTTATTATTAATTATTGCAGAAATGCCTTTTCATTTAATATTTTATTGTGGAACATTTAGCACTTCTTTACTTTTGTTAAATTTTGATTTGAGAAGTTTGCGAAATTTGACTTTTTACAGATATATTTTTAAAACATATAGAAAACTGCCTTTTCATCTTAAATTCATTATATAATTCAAATCATCCTATTCTTAATTATTTAAAATAAAGGCTTTTAATACAAAGAAATTGACATTTCCACTATTCTTCAGTTTTTGTTTTTATAATTAAATATTGCTAGGCTTGATTTAGCTGTAATAGAGTTAACAAACTTGGTTGAAAGTTTATTTTTATATAGATTTTTTTTTTAATTCTAAGTTTGTTTGATAAAATCAGCTAGTAACATTAAACTTTCTTAAGTTAATTTTCTTGATTTAAATAAATCACCATTTTGGTATTCATCAATCTTTCCTAAAAAATTGGAATTAAAATGGATTTCCCTTCAATTTACTTCTTCGGAACAAATGAAAGTTAAATTAAACTGGTATTATTAGAAGGTGCATGACATGCTGTATCCAATGAGTCTTTTTTTCTATTATATTTAGAATCTAAATTCTCAGGAAACAAACATTGTGTTCTGAGAGTTGTCATTGATTAAAACTATGAATGAATGATCTATTGATGTTTTAAAAGTTTGAAATATGGTCTTTAAGCACACATTTTATTTTAATAACTTAATTTTAATTCAAAATTATAAAATTCATCTTGTAAAGTTCTCATATTATATCAGAATGGATTATTAATTTCATTTAAATAGGGGAAATTAAAGCTAAGTAAATAAATTTCCTTTGAATTTCAAGTTTAATTTAGGAATTCTGAAATGTTTCTTTACCTAACGTTAACATTCTTGGAGACTTGCTGAAATTTTTTTTTAATTAAAAGAGATTTGAACATTATAGCATTATTATGTTTTAGGATAGATTTGAATATTATAGTATTATTATGTTAAAATTTTTTATTAATTTTAAAACTTATTTTTAAATTATGGCTATGGTAGCATGTATACAAAAATTATATTTGTTTTTAGCAATATATTATGTTTAATGTATTGCTAGCTGTTTGTGTGTACACATGGTTTTTTAATCATATGAAAACTATTTGAAAATATGTTGAAGAATTTATTAAAACTTTAGGATAAATGTAATCAAATAAATTTGGTACTAATAAAAAGCTATTTTTTTGATGTTGTAAAAAAGTTGTGATGCAGTAGTATACTCTAGAAAACTGAGAAGAAACATTGTTTTAATTATTTTTTACTTAAATACATGAGGAGGGACCATCTGCCAAACTTGATATTTCTTAATCTTCTTAATTTCTTAATCTTGATATTTCTTAATCTCTCCTTTAAATATTATCAAGATAAAATTAGAAAAATACTGCTCAGTATTTAATTTATTAAGATGGGATAGAATATCATAAAACAGAATGTTTAAAGAATTGCTTTTATAAAAATAGTTTTTATGTTTATTTTTCTTTTCAGATTGGAACTTTTGATTCTAATTTAGATGACCCTCGTTTTGCTATCAGGAGTATAGTGTTGAATGACATTTCAAAAACACTCATTGTGGGTGGAGCTGCTGGTCAGGTCCTAGTCCTTCAATTATTAGACCTGGAAGGGGAAAAGGAAACAATAGTAATATTGGCTTTTTTTTAAAAAAATTTAAATTTACTTTTAATATAAATTTTTTTACATGCCTTACTTCATTATTGTTTGGTTTGTAATTTTTTTAATGGGCCAATCTTTTTTTATAGGTGACTCATGTGACTATAGGTGATAAATGGGATAGTAGTCTTTGGTGCAATCCTCAACCTTTAATTGTTAAACATGGTAAAAGAAAATATCGAAAGGGCTTCCATGTCCAATGTGTTGTTCAACTAACACCACCTGCACCTATAACTTCTTTAGCTTTTCATGCTGAATGGAATTTGTAAGTTTCTGAGATGGTTCATATTTATTCTAAAATCTGATGTTATTCCATAACGGTTTTTAACTGAAGAAATGTGATGCTTATAATAATTTTTAGTTACAGATATTAAATGACTTTTACTACACATTTTTTTAAAAATTAATTTTTTTTAATCATAGAAGTATGTATTTGATTTTTTCACTCACTTCTCGATATGCATGAAATTTTAAGTATTGTACATTTTTCTGTTTTTTTGACAATGTAATATTTCAATATATTTTGTGGCTTTAATTGTTAATTAATTAATTTAGGAAAAATAAATTACAAAATAATGCTTATTAAAATTATATATCAATTTTTTAAATATACTTATGAGACTACTTTTTAAATTTGTTTTATTTTTTTCCTTCGATTCTTTAAAAAGAATTTTTTTAGTAATATTATAATTACAGAACACATTTTCTATCATAAATATGAATAAATTTAATTAATTCACTTTTTGTGTGTGTGTGTTTGCTTAAGGATGAATGTAACTTGTAAAATAACATGCCTAAACATTAGACTTATATCATTTTTCCTATACTTAAAGAATATATTATATATATATTTTTTTTTTCCAATACTTATTGGGAAAAAAAAGTGCATCACATTGGCATGTATGTGCTTATACTTTTACAGCTTCTCTTTCTGATGCACCATTTTTAAATTCTATAAAATATAGCATAATTTTTTTCCTGCTGTGTGGTTTATATGTAAATATTGCCAAGAATTGATATTCATTTTGTGATTAAATTATTTTATTTATATGTGGAACATAAAGACAAAGATAAATATATAATTCCATTTTTTTTAAAATTTGGAAATAAAAATAAAATTGAAATTAAACAAAATTTATTTCTACTACTTTAACAGTATTCTTTTAGTACTTCTTAATTTAACTGATAATGAAATTGTTTATTTTTGTGCAAAGCACTCTTGTAAACACATAATTTGATTTAGAGCTAACAGATTTTTTGCAAATGTACTTTGGAGGATTTAAATGTGTATCAAGAAACAAACCTTCTAAGAAGAAGGAATAATTTAGAGTGTAGATCTATAGAGATAAAGTTCTTTTTGCTGATAGATATAATTAAATAAAAATAATTTTCTCAAGAATTTTACCATCTTTTTTTCATTTTGTCAATTTTTTGTGGGATGTATCAACTAAAATATCCAAAACTAAAGGTGTTAACTAATATATATCCGATATGTTTATACATTTATTGCTATTTTTTGTCCTTTTTATTGAAATATTTCATCTAACAGGTTATTTAATTTTCTAATATTATTAAAGACATTAATGAAAGCTGATAATGAAACCAGCTTTCATTATTTTAATGATGGAACCAGCTGCATATTTCATTTGAGAAATGACTAAGTGGAGCTATTACATGAGACAATATGTTAGTAGATGTGGATAGTTTTACCATTTGGGAGGTTCATGTTTAAAATGAATAAAATTGGTAAATCACATTGCTTAAATACTTGTCATAATTTATATTTCAAAATATTTTGTAGAGGGAATTATAAATATCATTCATGCATTAAATATTTCATTGAATTTAAAAATAGCAGGTGAATAATTTCAGGTGAAAAAATTGATTCTCAAAGACCAACTACTGTGTAATAAAAAAATGACCATTCATAATAATTTTACTCTTTAGATTTTTTTCCCCATTTTGGAATATTCTTATTAATATTATGTTGTTTTTCTTTAGATATTCAAATTACATTTTTTTTAGATAAGTGTAATTTCATTTTTTTTCATTTAACATGTCAGAGATGAGTTATTACATATTTATTATTATCATCATATTATGTCACACTAAACAAAATATATTTAATTAGTTGCAAAAAAGACTTATTTCTTATAGCTGGCCTACATATCTCATTACTTGTTGAGAAGAATAGATATACTGGACAGTTCATATATACATGATTATTGTTGAAGTTGTTTACATCATTTGAGTTCTGACCATGAAGAGAATATAAAATTATATACAATTACACATGGATATTGCAAACAGTGCCACCTTTTCTTTCGGCATTGTAATCATTACAAATATTTCCTTTTTAGACCAATAATTATTTTAATGTAGCTACTAAATATTATTAATTATCGTAAATAAATCTAATAAAATTGAAAAAAAAATGCCTTTTTTTATGGAAGTTTTTGTTTAATTCTGATTATATATTAAAATCTTATATGCACTTTTTATTTTTAGAATAGCTGTTGGTATCACTCATGGTTTTCTTTTATACGACATTGTCCAGAAGAAATCTGTTTTATCAAGGTATACATTAAATATTTTGGGTAGGTATTTTATGCAATCATCTTTAAGTTATTTTTCATTTCGTAAAATTATTTTGGGTTATTTTATTTTAAAAGTAATTATTGCATTTTTGTTTCAGAAAGTGGCACTGTGATTGCAAATGTTTCTCCAAAGACTAAATCCTTAAGGAGGTCATTTAGGGAATCATTTCGCAAACTTAAAATCACAAAGAGCAAGTCATTAAAGAAGGAAAGAACCGAATCTTTAAGTAGTGACAAACAAGAAGAAATGTATGTTATTTTATTCTTTAAATTTATTTTTGAATGTTGTAGCTTTTGTTAGAAATTTTATGACAAGCTATTCAATTTTTTTTTATTATTTTTCAAAATTTATGTAATCAAACACAGTTAAAAAATAAATAAAAGGGCTGTTTATTTTTTCTACTGCAAAGTTCCCAAGCTGTAGATTGTGACATCTTAAATCTTTATGTGCCAAAAATATGACACATGCTTAAATTCTTCATCAAGCCACACCTTGTAAATTTGTATTCAATAATAATTCAATAAGAATGAAACAAATTGCTATAGATTGGATTTTTAAAAAAGTAGTCACAATGTTTAAAATTTTTTGAATCCTTGCTCCAAAGCATATTTATTGAAGATAAAGTGGATGGTATAGCAATAAATTCAATTTACATAATGTAATTTTGTGATATTTATAATGAAGATGCATAATTGCATAACAAAATAATTTGCAAGGAGAGTGGAGCTGCAAATATCTATTTTGTGTATGTGTTTTAGGCAGTAGGTGGTTAAGATGGAAACTAGGTGGAGAAAAACATCAAACTTAATTTTATTTAAAATTATATGAAAATTATGGAATTTCCTTTTCTTTTTGCTATGTTTACATAATATATATATTCGTTATATTAAAGATTCTTACAATTCTTACGAATTAAAGCTGATTATTTTATTTAACTTTAGCTAAACAGACACTACATCAGCTTATATTCTTATTATTGAATTATTTATTTTTATTTTTAATTTTAGCTCATTAAGCAGTAGCAAGCGTGAAAGCTTTACCTCTAGCCCTGATCCTACTCTAGGCAGTTCTATTTCACCTGAACTTCGATCATTTGATGGAGAATCTCATATGAGTGATGTCATAAATTCCGTTCAGTGTTTATATTTTGCACAAAGTTTCATAATAAATAGTATGTTCTTAATTTTTTTTACATTCATATTGTTAGTTTATGTAGTTTTCAGTCTCATTTATTTATTATTATTTTTAAATATGAAATGGAGATATGATATATTATTGATTGCCAAAGATAGTACATTCTTAATATGCATGCTTTTATTTCTTTTTCACTAAAGAAATATCTTGCTTTGCAATACCGAAAAGTGCTGACATGTGCATTAACAAAAGATAAGCTAAAAATATGAAAAGGTTTTAAAAAAATCTATATTACTGTTTATCAGCAATGTTAAGGCTTATTATTTCAAAAAAATGTATATGATGTATTCAATAAAATACTTTATACAAACTAAATATAAAATATGCTGTTTTTTTTAAACTTTAGTAACTTATTTCTTTGTCTTTGAAAGAAAAATTAAAACTAAGGGATTATTTCATGCTTTAAATGAAATTGCATATACTTAATGCTACTGATTATCGCTTGTAATTAAATTATTTCTATTCTAATTTGTTTGTTACTATATAAATATCATCAAGTTTTTATTAGCAAGCGTTTTATTATTCTTGTGCATAAAACATTTTCCCCCTGAATTTATTTTTATAAATTATCTTTTCACTTTTAAAAGCCCTTATTTAATTTTTTTGGATGTCTTTATTTCTGTGCATGCAATTTAATTGTGTTATTTATAATTCCACAATATTGCCTCTATTTGAATTGTAGCATATACATTTCTTTCGTTTGTATTTCAAATTATATATAGATTAAAATTCATTTAAAAAAGTAACAGTTATTCTATACTCAAATACATTATAATTGATGATAAATAATAATAGAAATGGCATTATACAATGCTATCTTGATATTCTTTTCTTTGCTTCATACTTTTTGCTCTTTTTTCATATTTTATAAATTGCTTAATGCAATGCTATCTTAAGTTTTGTTGTGTATTTTTCTGGATTTTTTATAAGTGTGAAACTTTATTACTATTTTAAATTTGTTTACAGGCTGACTTTATTTTAATATACCAAATGATGCATATTTTCCAACACTTCCAAGTTTTCAAATACAAATTTGTTTTTTTTTAAGTACCCTGATTTATTTTTTTATATTACATATTTCCCGAATGTTTACCATAAGAGTATTTTGAATCTTGTGTTTGTTATATTCATTTATGAGTGTTTTATATGAAATCTTTGATTCTTGCTTCTTTTATTTCTAGTTCCAAGTATTTTATGAAATCTATCAATTTTATAGTTATTCTTTTCATTTTAAAGTTTTATTTAATTGAAATTTTTTACCTTGTACCTTTTATTTGCAATGCAAATGCTTTATTTAAAATCATACTTATATTCATGTTGGATTTAATAATTTAATAATATATTTCTAATTCAATTTTGTTATATGAGACTTTCTAACATTTAAGAATAATATAGGCTAATATAGTATTGACTATGCTCACCACATTAAATTCAACATTTGAGTTTCTTCAGGAAAATGGTCAAATTATCTTTGTGCACTGCATCATTTAGTTTTTAGTATTTTGCTATTATTGTTGCTTATTTAGCTTTACACAATATCTTTGCAAATTTGAACTCTTTTTTTTAATATTTCCAATACGCTTGTAGGATATGATTTTTATATGAACGTGAAAATAATGGAAATTTTCAATATACTTTTAAATATTAACCTCTTACCTGTAAGGTATGAGTGCTCATCAAGGGCCCCAACACATTCCCACATCTTGTGGTATTGAGAAAATGGCAATGATATTTTAGTTTGATTTTAACTTTAATTAATTTCCAAAGTTTCATCTTAATTTAGCCCTTATTAAATCAACTCAATAATCTCTTATTTTCTGATACAATTCCACCTTTTTATATAAATAATGCACAAGGAGCTCTGTAGAAATTTTTGAAATCAACAGATCCCAAGCTGTGAGTAAAGGAATGAAAATAATTGTCTAGTCAAGCAAATTCTTTTTAAAAGATACCTGGATTTTTCTGTTTAAATCAATATGTATAATGAAATCCCTATTGGAATCTCATTGTATAAATAACTTGGGGAAAATATTTTCTCTCTCTTCGACTTTTGCTTTAAAAAATTGTTTACATACATTTATATATATATATAAAATACATAATTTTTCTACCTTCTTGAAGTACTGTATCCTATTTTTGTATACAAAGAAAGAAAATTTAGATTATTGTATAAAGACATACTTGCATACATATATGTAATTTATGTGTAGATTTAGAGTACTAATTATAATAATAATAGATATATTATAATTAATAATAATTTTTTAGATGTAATCACCACACCAACACTATGGATTGGTACTAGTAGTGGTTGCATTTATATTTATACCATTACCATGCCAGCCAATGATTGTAGGACTTCTGATGCTGTTACATGCCAGTTAGGTTTGTATTTTTTAAATATAAATTCTTTATTTTTGTAACAAACGTTTCTTGTTATGATTTATATACATAGATTTATTTTAAATACACAATTTTATACATGTAATTATTTTTACTTCTATAGAAATATTTATTAAAAAAAGCTTAAACATTACTTTAATTAAAACTTTTGACTAGGAAAATTGAAGTGATTTTAAATTTTATAATGTAGAAAAGCATTTAATAACTAAAGCATTATTTATTTGAAAAATTAGTAGAAATAATTGGGAAGTCATATCTGAGTCAATGTTGATAATATGTTAAATTAATTTCTTTATTTAAATATGTATCATGCTGATTTATCCAATTTTTTTAGACTTGCTTATACTTTTTGATTTATTTTCATTGTAAATCATAACTTAAAAAAGGATAAGCTTAAATAAAATGATAAAAATCAGTTTTACTGTAGTAAGATATTAAAAATAAAATATCATTTATAGCTATTGTTTCTTCATAAATAATATTTATGTTGTTATAATTGTGATTCATACACATCATTTGATAATGTTAAAGCTTTATGCCTTTTCCAATTTTTTAAAATTAAATTTAATCATCTTTTTTAACTTACAAATTAAAAGATATATTCTAGACTTGGATGTGATGTGTTATTCCAAGAGATTCCAAAACTTCAAACTGTTGCCATTGTTTATAAACAATCTTTATTGTTAATAAAATATCCAATAAATGTTATATTAAAAAAAATATTTCCTGCTTTTACAAACTTCTGTTGATCATCTTCTAAGTGGAACTTATTACCGAATTTTTAACTTACTGAATACAGTTAAATACAGAAATTGGAAATAAACGAGGACTAGCGAAAGAATATATTTAAATTGATTATTAAATATTTTATTTGTAGGTAAGGAAGTTCAAATGAAGCATCAAGCCTCTGTGCTAGGTATTCGTATTGTAGATCATCGTGGATATCCCCTTCCTGACCCTACTGATGTTCAGTACCAGAGATCAAAGCCAGCAGATCTCTGTGGTAGTCATCGAGTAGTTATAAGTACAGAAGAACAAATCAAGGTACTGGATTCTTTGTCAAGTTTGCACATACATTTTAATCATAGTCCAATATCTATTTTCTAAAGCATTAGAGATGGATACTTGAAGTTTGAAAAAATGCTCTAAATATTGTAGAGATTTGTACTTTATGTTGTTTGAGTCATTACATGCATTGCTGGAATGACTATGAAGTTTAAACTTTTATATTATCCCTTGATCCCATGAATTATATTTAGTAAATGAGGGCTGGGATGACCTGGTTGGTAGAGCGTTGGCTTGTACGCCTTAGGTTACGGGTTCAAAGCTCACCAACCAAAAGAATCCCCGAGGGTGTGGCGATTGGCGCTCGTTAAATCTGTTCGTGATCGCAAAGTCCTCCATATTGAGAGTGATATCACTGGGGGTACTGGGCCAGGGGTGATCGTTCCCTGTTCCAGGTCTAATCTACGATCTGAGATGAATGAATGAATTTGCATGTATGCAGTCCGCCCCCATAAAAGGGTTGTGATGTGTGTGTAGCTAAGTTGTACTCTTGGCCCTAGATGGCGCTACTTGTAAAACAAGAGACGTGTATTTCCGGCTTAAATATCTGCTGATGTATCAGCGGGGCTTGTCCATGGCAAGTTCTATAAGTAACAACAGCAGCAACATATTTAGTAAATCATTTTTAACTAATTAATATTTTAAGTAAAGTTCCACGCCTGAGATGAAAATGGATTGAATTTCAAATTCTGTTGTTTTAAATCAACCAATGGCTGTCTTGATTGGCGACTTTTCCTCAAAATAAGCATTGAAATGGTCCAAAACATTCATTTTTGTGGGTTCCGTGTCTTGCTTTTGAACCAAATGTATAAAAGGTTTTTAATTATCTGTTTGGATGTTGTCATGCATGCAAATGCAATATCTCAAAACAACAACTACAAAAAAAGTTGCAATTTAAATAGGTGAAATTCAGTATGTCAAACTATTGAAATAGTAGTTATGTGTAAAATTTTGGTTTCATTCTGTCGAAAAATAAAGATCCGCATTGTGTAGTATAGACTCTTCATTGTATTACAAAGCACAGAACACTTATGTGTGGAATTCTAAAAATAAACATAAAATTGTTAATCCTAGTCTTAAATAAAAATAAAAGTCAAAATTTTGTAAGGTGGCGATAGTGATATTTATACTTTTAAAAAGGAGTATGTGAAGAAGTTTCAGATAGACTTCTAGTGATACTGATTATTTGTTTTCGAATTGTCATTTTTCTATCAAAGACTAACTGAAACTCCACTACTAAATTTATACATAATTTTTATTTATTATATATTCAAGTTTTGCTAAAAGTAGTTATCTATATTTTTTTCAGGTCTTTACTTTACCTAGCATGAAACCATTTTGTAAAAATAAAATTACTTTAACTGAAGGGTATCACATATCTAAAGTTGGATTTTCATCTTTTCCTAATAAAAATGGTAAGTTCTTTAAGTACTTTATTATGACAAATATATTCTTGATTTTTTTTTTGTATTTCTTACACAATTTAAAAATATGAGATCTCTTCTGTCAGACCTGGTTAATTTAATTTAAAATTGTGGTTAATTTAATTAACAATTGTAGATAGAATTTTTATTGGTGGTCTTAGTTTGTTATTTGAGCTTTCTTTTGTGTGAAATATATATTAGAACATGCAATTAAACTTGAAAGATTTTGAAACTAAATTATAGATTTATGAAAAATTCTTTACACTAATATATAAGGCAATAAAACACTTCTTGTTACTGTTACCACTGAAAGTTAAAAGTGTTGGCATTCATATGATTAATTTCAAAATGATAAAATTTTAGAATTATGTGCCTTTCAAAAGAAAAATTGTGTTTAAAATTGAATGCTAGACTTATTTTTGATTAAATTATTAATAAAGTGTAGCAAAATATATTAATCAAAAATTAAATCTCCTATCTGGAATCAATTATTTGATTCATTTCACATAGCCACTGGCCCATACATTGAGAATTACTTGCATGTATACTATGAATTATATTTCTAAATCTTGGAAATGAATAGATATAGAATAATAATAATACTTCTTATATAGCATAAGACTGGAAATTTAAGAATCAAGAACTCTGCTGCATATTAGCATTTAGTTCTATATTAATGTGGTACTTTGATTCATGTTATATATTGCTCACATTTTAATTTTAGATTGTTATAAGATTATTTTTAATTTTATATTATTGTTTTTATTATATTGTCTATTTTTTTATTTGCGTATCCTATGCTTTTATTTTTATTTACTTTTTCTTACACCCTTATTATTATATGTTTGCATTCTTAATTTCAAAGAAAGTTTCCAATTTCTTATTTGCTGACTTAATTTTTTTTCTTATATTTTCTCCATAATATTGTCACCCTGCAAATTACTGCCATATTTGACTAGCTTGATTGTTTGTAATTTACTAGCATTTTAATTATATTTAACACATTTTTTGAGCATTGAATTCTTAGAAGAAAACTTTATCGCATTACTGGGGATTACTTCCATTTTATTAGTTTTTTTTTTATTAAAATGGGATCACAATGAATGCTCTTTTGATATAAAGTTTATTTAACAAGAATATCATTTTTTTTTTTTAAAAAAAAAACTTGATTTACTTTTGTGTATTTAAAACTAACTCGAAGTTTAAATGTTACTCAATAAGTGAGATCTGTATTTTAACTTTTTTTAAAGATATCCTATTTGTCAATAATTTATATAAACAATAAAATTTTATTCGAAGATGATCATACATACTAATCACATTTTTCTTGCAATTTCTTCATTTTGTTACAATATAGATCTATTAATTTGTTTTATAGCTTGGGTCTTTGGTTTCAGAATGTCTGATACTTTTTCTTATATTATTATTTCTAAAAAATCATGATTGGAAGTACATTTATTTTTTTTAATTAAAGAAATAAATAAAATATTATTTATTTTAGATTCAAAATCATGTGAAAATTGTGTCTTATGTCTTTCTCGTTCTAATGGAATATCTCTTTATAACATTCCTGAGCTGAAAAAATTCATTTCCTACAATTTTTGTTCATCAGAAGATATAGAGTAAGATACAATTTTTTATGTAATCTATTTTGTTTATTCTATTATGTTTTTCTCTTCATAAAAATGAAAACAGAAATTAATTAGTATGGTGCCATCACTACTTTATTACAATGAAATAAACTATAAATCAATGTGGCTAGTTGGAAATTTTAATTGTAAAAATATTTTTGAAATATAAAATTGTGTATTATTTGTTCTCAAATTACCAAATTTAATTTTTTAAAATTATTATTACAGGTTTTTGCCAAAAACAGCATTTTTAAATAATGGTTTAATAGTATACC
This sequence comes from Argiope argentata, assembly GCA_026289955.1. NCBI lineage: Eukaryota > Metazoa > Arthropoda > Arachnida > Araneae > Araneidae > Argiope > Argiope argentata. Next base: position 4,467,480 of record JAOUZG010019144.1, read on the forward strand.
TTGCTTCTCCTTCTGAATTTGAAATTGTATCACTGTCCACCATATTTACAACGAAGGCTGTATGCAAAATTGAGCTTCCCGAGGGAGCCAGAGAGCCATCCAAGCCTTTAGATAATATTGTCTTACAAATGCAAAACTACGAATCTCAAAATGGAAGGTACAATCTAATATTCTTGGAAATGAAGTATCTGATTTTTTTCCCTGTCGTGACTTTTGAACATATTTTTTCCCCCTGTTGTATGCTTTGAATATTATTAATTGGAATTATTACACCTTTCTAGCTCAGAGGCTCGCAGTAACCTTGCGGATATTACTGATCCAGAAATTCAGAATGAATTGAACAACATAGAAAATGAAGCTGAAGAAGCTAGGTAGGGAGTTTGCAAAGATTTGTTAGAATTCTTCCTTATATGTATTACTGTGAAAATGAAAGAATTTAATTTAATTAAATGTCATTTATAGTAATCATAGTATAACTGATTCATTCTTTATATTATTTTGTACTTGTTGTAAAACAAAAAATATTTAGGCCTCTCCAAGTCACTATTAACAAAGTTTGTACTGCAAAATTGAAGAATGCTTTTATTTGTTTATTTTATTATATATAAAGTCATAAAATATCTGAGAAAAGGGTTTACATTTGGCATTATAGTCAATTTTCAGGATGTGAAAAAAAAAAAAAAGACTGAAGGGGGTGAACACTAATTTTAAGTTTTTTTTTTTTTTTTTTTTTTTTTTTTAATATTAGATTAAAATAGATTATGGAGCTTAGGCAAAATTATAAGAGATCAATAATTCATACAACATAAGGTTTTGAATATAATTTAAAAACTCAAGAATGGGGGAAAAATTGCCATATATAATAAAAATTAAAGCTGAGATAAAATTTGACTTAATGTATCATTCTATTCCACGATAATCATTATGAAATTTCAGTTTGCTCTACAAAATCATTATGAGATAAAATTTTGGCAGATATACCCATTTGTAGACTTAACCTTGATAAAGGACTTGATACATCAATATTTTGATTTTAAATTGATGATGAGGGTTTAAAAACATTGAAATAATTCACCAAAAAGCAGGCAAAGAATTGTGGAAAAAGAAATAAAAACTAGATTCTTTTATATTTGAAGAAACAATTATTGAAAGTTTTGAATTTAAAATGAATTCTCTATTAAAGATTAGATATTGAAATCGAGCTTCTATTATATTAGATATGCAGTTATATCAGATTTTTTAAAAATTCTTTTTCTTCTTTTTTAGGCGCTCATCAATTGTTTCTAGTAGAAGGCTAGCTAATAATTTGCCAGATATTACAGGTATGCATATATTTAATTTCATCTAACCTAATAGCAGACATGCCTTCTTCACCATTAAGGGAAGTCACACATATTTTTCAGGTGTACTGTTAAAAATGCAAATTTTTAAGAGGTAAACTATTAAAATTAGTTATGATTGGGTAAAAGTTAATAAATTTATTTTAAATGATTTTCATTTCAAAACGAATGGGCACAGTGCAATTATAAAACACAAAGACAATTATGAGAATGAGCAAATATATGTAGAATGTTCTAAACCTTTAAATTTTTGGAAAATATGATAGCTAAACTGTGCAATACTAAAGTGCTTTTCATTTTGCCAGGATTTGGTCTTTTTTTTTACCTGATAACACATTGTTTACTTCAAAATCTAATTTTTCTTTTCATTTCAATATTTCTTTAATTTTAATTCACTTTGCAAAGAAGTTGACTTGCTTAACTCAGCTTATTCTTATATAAAAGTTTTTCCTTGTGAGTAATCTTTCTTTATTGTTTATTTAACAAATTGAATAACTGATAAAAATCTCTATAACAGGAATTTAATAAAGGAGTTAAAGAGTTCTATTAATACCTCAAATTCCAAATTTGACTAATAATCTGTTGAAAAGAGTTGCAGTAATTTTTGAACTTGCTGTGGGGTAAAACGATATAAAATGAAATGAAATGTAGTGTATCATTCTTAAACACATACCTGCTGGAAGGTTAAATTATTTTTCATTTATTTACATTCTTGTTTGTTAACATTTCATATATTAACAACATTATTTTTTAGAGGATTCCAGTAGTAGAAACTTAGAGATGTTAAATGGTGATTCATATTCGTCTGGGGACAATATTCTGCAACAGGTATTGAATAATTTTATTGTTTTTATGTAAACATATTTTTAATTGAATTTTCTTTTCTATGTGGTGAATTTTGTATGGACAAAATAAAAATATGCATAGTTTTACAATTTCAAATTTCACAGATAGGGTACTGCATTTTGAAGTATAAAAAAGTGATATTTAAGTTTTTGTGTGTAATATGCAAGAATTATTTGCTTAAAAGTGGAAATGAATAAATGTTTTTTAAGTATATAGTATTATTACAAATTCATGAATTCTTTTATTTTCAATTAAATAATAAGAAGACATTGTTGATATGCATAAAGAAATATTTTTATGCTTTAAAAATTTCTGTGACAAAAAAAAAGTCATCTTGCATATGATAAATACTTAACTATAAAATTATCTTCATATAATTTCATTTAATTATTTTAGATTTGATTTTTTATATTCATTTTTATCTTGTTGATGCTATAACAAATTTATAATATGAAATATTCCTAGAGGCTAAGTGAAGCATTATATACTAGAATAATTTGATATAGATATTCTTTTAAAATAAAATTTGGCCCCATTTTTTTGAAAACATCTCCCCTAAGTTATAATATTATTCTGATGTTAATTTTCCCTTTATTTTAATATCCAAATTTCTGCATGTCACTTTTAAATATCATCTATTAATTAAGTTTGGAATGATGTATCAGAAATGAAAGAGGAAAGCATATATTTATAATAAAATTATTCTAATATTTTCTCCTAGATAAACAATTTCACAAATATTTCTTTAAATAGAATACGATAAAACTGAAAATATTCAAGTTTTTCCTGACTTTTAAATTAAATAGTTTCAGGATAGTTCATTAATAGCTCAAATCAATAGAAAGTCAAGGGATTTATGCATAAAATTTGATTTAGATGATATATTTAAATATGCTTATTTTAATTAGTGTTTTATTTTATAAATTATAGTTATCCATATATGCAAGCATTTTTATAGCTTTGTAGTTCTGAAAAATAAGTTGTATTTTACATTTCATTTATCATTAAAATTCTGTTTCATTTATTATTTTCCATGCCTTTGCTCAGGAGCAATAAAACTGAATATGCATGGTAAAATTTTCTTTGTATTCATTTAATAATTATCCAATTCAGTAAGCATTGGAGCAACTATTAAATAATCATCTTTTTATTCATCTGCAGATCCAAAGAGCACCACTTGCAATAATTGAGGAGTTAAACTCATCTGGAGAAGACCAGTTCATGTACAACAGCCATCCATCAGTTAACATTGGTTTATAGTAGAACACAAATATTTCTCGTCACTCTCCGAAAGAGAGTTTTTTGTACTTCATGTAGAATTGCAAATGCTTGGAGAGCATCTCGGTCGTGCTTTAAAGGAATCTCTTCCATTTTCCTAACTTTGTAGAGTATAGGAAAAATATTTTACATTTTATGCTGCCACACCTTAGTCTGAGGAGAAAAATGTAGTATAATATTCTCTTTTTAATGAATATTCTTCTGCATTTATTTTCCATCCAGTCTACTCATATTAAATGACAAGAATTCTGCTTTAAATTGTGTTCAAAATATTTTCCATTTTTCTTTAACGTATCATTTCTGTAAAAAAAAATTCTAAACTTATACATTTTAATATATAAATTAACTTTATATAAAATATCTTTTTAATTACATTTTATTACTTTTCATCTATAATTTATCACATGCATTGATATTGAAGAATCTTATTTCTAATAAGCTGCATGTGTATAATTGCAGAATAAGATATGGGTGAAGTGTAAAGTTTAAGCATTTTTGATGCCCTACTTTATTTTCCTTGAATAAAAAAGTGATATTTCAGAGTTTTTATAAAAAAAAATCATAATTTAAGTTTTATTTATTTAAAAGTAGCTTATGAATGCTTTGTAAATATACGTTTTTACTTTCATAAATGAATAATGTTTATTTTATTAATGTTTATCATGCATTATCATTTTACATAAATCTCAGTTTGATTGTGTGTATATTATATATAAATAACAGCTTCCTTCAGCTGGCAGGTAGAACCCTTTATATAGGTATGATTGAAACATACACACTTCATGTTGCATTTCAATTAAAATTATACTTCGTTCATCCGCTGTTGAATTTTAATATAGATTCAAATATACTTGAATCTAGGCAGTTAAAATTTTTCTATTTGTAAAAGGGCTTATTGGCATTGTGATATAAAACAATTAAGTTTATATTGTTATCTAACTTTTTAGAGAAACAAATACAAACAAACAAACAAAAAAAACTTATTTCAAGACTGATTTTAATACTGTTTCTGTTACAGTGTTGTATATTTTGAAAGTATTAAAAATGTTATGCATTTTTTTCCCAACCATTTAATTAAATGATGGTGTTTTCAATTTCTGTGAATGTGTGAAATACTTAAAGTGATAAAACTTTTAAAAGACTGATTTTAAAATTAAATATTTATCTATATATTTATATCATTTTATGTTTTTAATAGTTTATATATAAATGAAATTTTACTGTGGAGTGATAAATATTGATGCTTTAGGTAAATTTGCAAAATTAATGTTTTTTTCTCTTGATAGATTATACAATTTTCTGCATTATATATATTCTTCAAATACTTTTGAAAGAATGTATGCAATGCAAATTAATATATCATTTGGCTTTTGGCCTTTATTTTGAAATTATTGGTTTCTTTTATAAATTTAATTACTAGAAGATCAAAATGAAACTATAGCTTATCAATTAAGCTGAAATACAATTTACATCTAATGCATTTTTTTCTTTCATTTATTGTTTTTGTGTGATTTCATTTTTTTTAAAAATATTTTCAAATTGGCATTTATGAGGGAATCTTTTGTTTTATTTCCTGAAATTAACTAACTAACTAAATGAATAATTATAATAAATAACATTTCTAAAAGCAATCTTTCTGTTTTCAGAAATAAACTGTTTATCTTAAATTAATTTATATTTTTACATGTAGTAACTATTTTGAGCATCATTGCTGTCTGTTTGGAGTATTTTATTTCTATGTTTTTATAATTAAATAAAAACATTACTTGAATATTTTGAAACAAAGTAATTTACTATTCTAAAAAATAATTATATTTATTGGGTTAATTCCAATATTTTACTAATATTTAGTATCATTTTATTCATAATCCATTTTTATTACACTCTAAATTAGAGGCATGGAGGCATTTTTTATAAAATTAAATTACAAATCTTATAAATGTAGTTATATTCCATTTCAACATCTTTTATACAATTCAAGAAATTATTTAATTAATAAAATGTATCAGTAGTATATGGAAAATTAAAAACTTTGTTGTAATTTCTCATTTTATTAATAATTTAAGTACCAATGCATCAGCACTGAAATAACTTTGAAAAAATATTGTACTCCTCCACTTTGAAATAGTTAATCTTACTAGAATCAGCATATTTCAACACTATTACAGTAATAAACAAACTCTAGTTAAAGTAGTTATTTTTAATAAAGATGTAGCAGATTTTGTTTTAGAATTTAGTAGCTATTGTATTTTGTTAATAAATCAATGGCAACCAAAAAATATATTTAAGACATTTTTGAAATTGGAGTTTTACCATGAATGACCATTGATTTAGCTTAACAATATTTTATTTCCTGTAATTAATAATTTAAGTAAGGAAATTGCCGATTTCAGCGATGCTATATGCAGAGAATATATCCGGACAAGGTAAATACTCTTTCTTTTAATAGTGATTTGAATTATTTATGTTTTGCTGTAAGAGTTAAGTATTAGCTTTGTCTATTTGATAAAAAGAAATATAATGTTTTATACTTTGATATAAAACCAGTATTTATATTTTAATTTTATGGTAACTTTGCATAACTAATATATTTTCTACTTTGAATGAATTTCAGTATGGTTTAAATTTTACTTTAGTCCTGTTTCAATGTAACTTTGAGTATTCCTTTAGAATGTATAAAGCTTTTAGAAGCGCAAACAGACTGTGCAATTTTTTTTACAAAAGTGTTAAAACTTTTATTGATTTGTAAATTTCTATTCAATTAAACTATTCTTTTGTAAAGAAATATTCAGTGAAATAAAAATTACATTTTACTTTTATGTGAAGCAGACTTTTGAAAATTTAACTTTTATCTGTTGGATAAAATTTTTAAAAATTATTCCTTTAAATTACAAAAATATGTTTTTATAACTGTAAAAATAACTACCACTATATTGAATAATTTTTGGCAAAAACATTTGATTTTCTGTACTTTTTGGATTCTTCACTCATATGAGTTACATTTTGAATAAGTTTATTTATTACTAAGAATACAATGGATTATTATGACATTTTCATATTTGAATATAAATACATTTAAACTCTTTAAAACTCCCACGTTAAAAAAGATTGTTTAGAAATATCTTTATGTGCACATATTGCATGGTTTCTTTGAATTAAAACTGATTTTAACTATTTAAAAGAGCTCAAACATACAATGTATGCCTGATTTTTTAAAAATGTGTAGCAGGAATTTTATGTGATTTTCTCAAAAATGAAGACATCTTGTATAATTTTGAAGTCATATACTTAATCTGTTAGCATTTACATTTATTTTAATCATATCTAAGTATATAGTTTGCAGATGAAAGATTTGGAAGTTTTCCCTTTTTTTTTTAGTTCAAGATTATTATCTATGAGTGCAGTTTGCTTGATAGTTAACCACTTCACATACAATGACGTCTCTGACACGCCCATCGAATTATTAATTTAAAATGCCAGAGTTATCTTAAAACTCGTTACATTATTATAGGAATTAAAACAACAATATATATCCTTAATATTGGATGTGCCATCTAATTAGGAAGTTAAATAAATTCATAAGTCAAGTGGTCCCTGCTATCTCTAAGCTATTTAGAAACAATATTATACTAAAAATATCTCAAACATAGTTTGGGAATATTATCTCTATACCAATTAAAGCTAAAATTTGATGGAACATACTAATATATTAGACACATTGTAATAAATTATACACTGAATAATTTAATTTTAAGTATGTATTAACTACTAATCATTCTCCAAAATCCGCTATTGAATAGATACTATAGCATAAAGAAAATAATTTATGAATATTTATTTTACGTTAACATATGCATACAGATATTAAGGTAACTTGGGAGCACTAGAAATGAGTTAAAATATTATCACAAACGAAGATAATACATCTTCTCAGTGACATGGAAAAAAATTGAGATAATTATATCAAATATTGATAGATATTCTTTTTACTGAGTAATATTTACATGCAAATTACATAAATTAACTAAAAAGATTACTCAATAAAATCAGCTGCCAATAAAAGCATACAAAAATATTCTTTAATTATGCATTGTACTTGATTCTTAAGAAAAAATACGGTCCATGTAAGAGTTCATAAACATATTTATAGGATCCAGCCTCTGCCTTATAGAGCACCACTTTCCAAAAAATGGATACATACGTCGAAATGTTTGTGCTGTCACAGAATGAGCCTGTAAAATAGAGAAAATACAAATAATTATAAGTAACCCTTTAAATAATTTTTTTTTTTGGCATAGTTGCAAAAGGATGATTATTACTTTGCTATTAATGCAAGACCATGGCACAACTACCGAAAGGAAAGAGTATTAATTTTCTGAAGGGAAAGAAGTTTATGTAAGCAATAAAAAAATTATCTTTCTCTACATGGTTACTCTATTAAAAAATATCATGCAATCTCAACAAAAGCTGAGAAGCTTGATTTATTTTATCAAGATCAAAAATATTAAGTATAAGTAATTTTACTTTAAGTATAAGAAATTATTTATTTATATATTTTAAAGATGTAAGTATAAGAAAATTCACAAGGGATGATTAAATTAATATTTGATTTTTTGATGTATGGGAATATTATGAAAAAAAAATCCATAAATATTGAATTAAAAGTATAACTAATGCCCATACATCATTAAGAATTTCTCATTATTTAAGTGAAAAATATTCCTTATTCAAAAATGAATATAATTAAATTGATTTTTTAAAATTTTATTTGGTAGGGTTTTTATAGATTCTTAACATTTATTGTTAAATGAATTTTACATGCATACATGTAAATTAGAATGAAAAGTGCTGTTAATATAGCAATTTAATAACTTTCTATAATAAGTAAATAACATTTTAATTAAAAAAAAACCGAGTCCTACAATGTTTTTTGAAAATACGAGCACAATTTAAGTTTTGGTGATAATTGAGAAATTCATTCTCATAATTTCGAAACAAAAGTGCAATTCTCTCATATATTTTTTCCTTCAAATCTTGTTAAAGTAATAAAGATTACAAATTAGGATTTTAAAATGTATTTCTCGTTTGATTAATGTATCTGTAAAATTAATGAAAATTTACAATTTTTAACTGCAACACTAAAGTTGCATATTATCATTAAATGATTTAAAAAGAAATTGCAGTGAAAACAAAATAAGTGTGCATAAATTTATAACTAATCTTATACATAAGTGTTGTAAGCATTTACCTTAGCCCAATGTGGGCGACCTCCAGCTTCCATCATTATATGTTCATATGCTTCCCAGTACCTTCTATATGGGACTTCTTTGCCATATGGTCTAAAACAGAAAAATATCATATTTTTCATAAAATTCAGTAATAAACTGAATTGAATTTATGGAAAATTACAGAATTAATGTTAATTTTGTTTTTTAAATTCTCAAACATTGAATATTTTTTTGCTTATTTTATAAGAATAAGATAATAGGAATAGAAAGTAAGAAATTAATTATAATTAATGCCTATCAATTCAGCTAAATATACATAAAAAACAATGAAAACATATGCTATGAATCTGGCATTGTAAATTTAAATTAGGAAACTAATACATTAAAGAAAGGTTTTAAGGTTGCAAAAAAAAAAAAAAAAAAAAAAACCATTATTTTTGCTGCAGTATTATTCTTTAATTGATTAATATCAATATTGCCTAAAAAATCTGAGGAGATGCACTTTAGTTGGTCTATATCAAGAAGAGAGAATAAAAAAAATTAGTAACCATTAGCCAAATATTTGCAAAATCATATGAATAGTACTAATTTCATCTTATCAACCAACTTTGATGCACTACATCTTAAAACAAAGAATAAAATAGAGTAAGGTAATACATAATATAATTATAATACTTATAGTAATAGATAATAAAATGTAATAGGATTACTAAATAACATTATATTCTAAATATGCTTAAAATGATAAAAATTTTTACAAGTAATGCTGCCAGAAGGGTTGATTAAAAAAATATCTGCCTAGTTATTTTAAATATATAGATAATAATATAATACAAATATCAACTAAATAATGATGTTTCACTTTTGATTCAACTTCAAGAATAAATGAATAATTTTGTGAGAATTCAATTAAAATAGGGGGATCATAAACACCATAAAACATATACAGAGACCTCATGATGGAAACAACATAACTGAAGTCACTATTTCATACAAAATTAAATATTTTTATAAATTACAAAAACAATATTTACCTGTACATAATTATATTTATATAACAAGTATCTCGTCCAAATGCAGGGCTTATGAATATGTTGTCTGCTTTTGTAAACCTGACTTCCACTGGGAAGTGAACATAAATATCCGGTGTTGATTCAATCCATTCTCTAAGTTGCCACAAAACAGCCCCTGTCTTCTCACTATTATTTTTTTAATTAAATATTTGATTATATATATATATATA
>JAOUZG010019144.1:4483819-4512799 GCA_026289955.1 Argiope argentata
TATATATATATATATATATATATATATAATGAAATTTAATATTTGGTATTTATTAATTATGGTTTTTTTTGTACCATATTTCTTTTTTTCTAAATCTCATATTTGTACAATTAGTTAAAAAAATGCAATCAAAATAAACATTAATGGCCAAGTACATATAAAAAGAATAGGATTCAACACATAAAGGAATATAGAGCAGCAAAGTCCTGTAATTGGCAAACTGAATATTTAAATAATTTAAACCTTTCATGTCTTTAAAAACAGAATTCAATAAATAGAAAGGTAAAGATTAAAAAAAGTTATTATGGTACAGAAACACTTTATTTTTGTCACATCAATGAATCCAATCAGATATTTTTGTTTGAAGTAATTAGGCCTTTATATAAAATAACTCATAATATAATCCTTTGTATAAAATAATTTTGAAAAATTAATTACATACACAAATTTTTTAAAAAGCTTATATATTTGTATAAATTAAAAAAAATGAAAGGACAGGATTTTATAATTACTGAATTTCCTTTGTCCGTAAAGAATATTTCAATTCTTTTATTGTACCATTACAAACTACAACACTTACAGTTGATACAAAATCTTGTTTGGCACAGATAAATTTTTAACTGTTCACATAGAAAACAGAATAAATATGTCATAACAAAAAACTCACACTGACAGTGCAAGATTATGTGAATACAGAATATCATTCAGATCACTAAATTTCATTCCAGCTTGAACTTTCACTCTCTTTTGTTTTTCATCAATCTAAAATGAATAAATAAAAAATTAACATATAACTATACAGATAATAAATAAATGTTCAATAAATGAAAATTGATAATACCTCAATTAACTTATTAAAATTCTGTAAGCTGACCATAAATCCATTTGTACATGCAATATCAGATGGAGAATGCTTACAACCAACCACTCTCACTTTTTTATTTTCATTTCGGGCAAGATCCAATATCTGGAATTTAAGAAAACAAAATTAAATTGCAGCTTTAAAAGTTAGGCAAATCCTCACAATTTATACATTTAACTTCTAACAATAGCAAGTATACCTCAGCAATTTCTCCTTGAGTTTTTGGTGCAAAATATAATTCAGGAGCACATTCAAATGTTTCAGACCAATTTTTGAACCGCACATTAAAAATACCAGTTCTCTGTAAAATACAAATAAATAAATAAATAAAATAAAATAATGTTATTGATATCAACAAAATTTAAACTCATTCTTAAGTGCTAAAAATACCCTTAAAAACTACAGAAAAATAATGCATAGTTTAATTATTAATTATTACTAATATGACTGAGTATTAATAAACAGAGAAAAAACAACAACTAAATAATAATCAGAAGGTTCTTCAGTCTTATGAATAAAAGAAAATTATAGATTATGGGCATGCAAATTAACAGCAATTATATATTTAGCTCTCTACCAAGAAATCTTCATTCATAGAATTAACCTATTTTTAATAATATGCAATAAAAGTTAAAATTCATTTTTTGAAGAAAAAAAAACATTCTTGTAATAAGATACTTTTTTCCTATATTAAATCTTTCAGCCTTAATGTGTATATACATCTTAGAGCTTATTATTTCCAATGGGGTTTATTGTGTAAATAAATATTATTTTACTAGGATAATCATAGAAAGAACAATTTTTAGGTGGAATTTAAAATTTTTACTGTACAAAACTTGAGGTACTTTTTCCATTAGCTGGGAGCCAGTGAAAAATTGCCAAAGAAATTAGGCAGAATTCTACATTGTTTGGCAATTTTTCCCATTAAAATCGCGGTAAGAAATTTGTCAATTTTTCAATTGCACACAGCCAACGGAAAAGTACTGAACTTCAAACAAAAGAAAAATGATTATGTTAAGAACACACGGTGAGTGTGCACATAGGATATACCAGTGTGTAAAATGTGAAGTTAATATCTATCATATATACTTGCTGCCTTGGTGACCTACTATTTAAGGTTTAATTTCATTCAATGTTTTATCAGTTTGAACTAAATCTCTTATGTATAGTTTAATATTCATAGTTCTTTAAGTAAAGTATTTCAAATATCAAACTAAGAGAGATATTCAAGGTATGTTATGCTAATTGCAACTGTTTTGTTGTCTGTAGCATTTAAATAGTCCACTTTCTGAGAGAAGAACATTTCAAAAGGAAGATCAAATAGCAATAAGTATGTACAATAAAATATATAAAATAACTAATAAATCAAGGATAGTAAATTTTGAAACACTTAAAAAAATAATAGAAAATGAGTAATTTTAAAACACACAAATATATAAGCACAACAAATATAATAATACAATATATAACAATTATAAATGAAGATCTGCAATATGAAGTGCATTTTCAAGAATATTGACTGTAAATGTGACAGAAAATGTGCAATGGATTCCAACATTAAAAAAGTGCAACAGATTTTATTTGTATTACATAAATAAATCAATAAGCACATTAGCTGGATAAAATTATTAAGATTATAAAAATAAACTTGTAATATATCAATATATCTTATCTGACATAATAAAGGATTTTGTAAATTTACACCACAAAATACAATAAAATAAAGTAAAAATTTAATTAAGAATATTTATTTTACTTTCAATGCTAATAGAAGAAGAAATTAAATTAAACAATAAAATATTTCAGTCAGGTAAAAAAAATTATAACAATTTTATAAAAAGTAAGGTGCATAAAGCAACTTTTATATGAACTGCTCTAAGTTTGATCAGAAGTTTATAACATAAAATAAGCATATAAAATGGAATATTTTCATAAAAATTTGTGGCATATTGCAAAGAGAAGAATGCAATTGAATTTTCCTTTCTGTAATAACTTATTCATTTGTTCACAATTTTTCTACCTGAGTAATTTAAATGTAACTTCTTAAAAAAATGTGAAAACATCATATATTAAAATGTTAAATTACAATGGGCTATGATCGATTTAAAAATAGATTGTTACGTAACACAAATATAAATTACGTAGTAAGGATATTTTCATATAAATAATAACAAAAATAACACAAAATTTTTCAAATCAAACATGTTGATTGTTTAAATTATTTCACATTGAAAAATATGAATATCTGATGTTTACGATCACAAAATAAATTTTAAACAAGCATTTCGATGAATACTAACAAAATAAAAGCATATATCTGCTCATAATTACATAAAAATGACAAAAACAGTTTTTTTAGTCACAATTTTATACAATAACAAAAAAAAAAAAGCTAAAAACATTTTTAGGATGTTACCATAATGTTCGAATATTTGGGACGGTAGCGAATATCTAGCATAGTTGGCCGCCTCGAATGATCAATTTCAGACATTCTCAGAATCAAAAAATAAAAATTTTAGAAAAATACGATACTGTGATCTGAAAATAAATTAAGCTGTTCTCCTTGACGCTTCAAATGAAAACATGTGCATTTGTTTTGGTAACGGATTGCAGTTACTGAATAATACTTGGCGGCTGAATTTTCTTTTAACGCGTGAATTAACTTTACTTATTTTAAAGAATTAAAGAAAGCCTTCTTTTAATTAAAATAAAATGCTATAAATTGTTTATGGTATTTACGAATATACTTAAGTATTTAGAAATTCATTTAGATATCTGTTTGTTACTGTAGCAGATGAATACAGTCATATGTTGAAATAAATAATCGTAATTGTTTGAATGAGGTTCCAGAATTATGTCAAACATTGAATCTAAGCTCAAACATCACTTCCTGCATTAAAAAGCAAAATATATTTGTGTTGCTAGCCTTATAAGTCAGATAACATCTACGACGACTTTTTGTATAGTGGTCATGTTACTAGGCTACTGGTTCTAGCCTCGCAGGTTCGTATCGCAACCTTCACTCACTATATTAGTGGCTCAGACATGATGATCCATACGTTTCATGATCACCAAAATGGACTGAAATATTTGGTGGACTAAGAAAGTTAAATATTAGTTTTGCCACCACCAAAACACAAGCTATCCCCAAAGGCAAACTTTTCTATATTTGCTGCTAATAATTCCTAGCCTATGGATTTGCAACTAAGCAATTTTATTTCAGCTTACGAAAGCCTTTTATGTGGACATTTGTTCTCGCATATGTGGCAACTCCAATCATAGGTGCAGACTTTTTAACTCATTTCAACTTATTGGTTGACCTTAAAAGTAAGAAGTTGATTAATCAACAAAACTCACTGCACACATTTGGTACTGTAGCTCCTGCAAGTCAGCCCACTGTTGTCACCCTTTGCACACCTGTGGATTTCAACAATATTCTGGCAGATTTCCAAGACATTACAAATCCCACTGCTTTGGAAAGGGGATGAATGCTCCATTCCATTTAAAAAAGGGTATATATGTTTTTGGGGCTCTTAAAAACTTGCTTGCTGAGAAATAAATCGATTTGAAAAGAATTTTTTCATTAACTGGTAGAGCTCCAAATATGGTGGGCAAAAAGGGGTTTCATTAGTTTATTTCAAACAGAAGTAGGGCATTCAGTTCTTGAACTCCGCTGCATTATTCAACATCAAGCCTTGTGTTCAAAGAGTGGTTTAACATTTATTGATAAGGTAATAGTGTTAAACACAAAAATAGTCTACCTTATATCGTCTCAGGCTTTAAATAATAGAAAGTTTGAGGTTCTGTTAGATGGATTGAATTTGGTGTTTACTAATGTTCGCTTGTTGAACTGTGGAACGTACTTCAAAAATTTGTTGACTGCTTCGCAGAAATCATAGTTTCAGCAAAATATGGGAGGAATTGATGCACAGTTGTTGGATGTTATATGGCTCTCAAAACTGATGTTTTTTACAGACTTATGCCAACATTTTAATGAACTGAATATAAAACTTCAAGACACATAAAAACAATTGCTGTCATGATAGATCTCATTCCCGCTTTTGACGCTAGATTTCATATTTCAGGAACGATATTAATTTAAAAAACTGCAATTGAATTTTTATTGAAGAAAATATTATCAAAGATTAGATGTACATGAGGAACCAGGCACAGAAAAAGTAATTAAAGAATTTATTTCCGCAATTGATTCGTCAATCAAGGAATTTTCAGCCAGATTTTCTCAGTTCAATGAATAATCGGAAACGCTAACGTTCATTTTATACCCTGATGTGACTTCATTTGATAATCTGATGTTACCCCAATTCGATTAGTTGGAAATTGGAGAATTTGAAATGCAGCTGATTGATTTCGAGTCTAGTACAATAGGGATTTAAAAATGTTAAAAATGATCGAAAGAAATAGTAACAAGGGATAAGCGTAAAAATGCCAGAAACGAACATAGGGAACATGGAATTCGATTCCAGACACATTTAAATGTTTGGAGATGCTGGCTCAGGTCATATTTTCATCTGCAATGTGCCTGTGAGTCATTATTTTTAAAGATCAATAAAATTGTTTTGAACACTATTAAAAAAAGTTAGACCTTTTGTTTTTTGAATTAATAAATGCATTATTATGAAATTAAAAAAAATCTGCAATTATTAATACTGGTCTCTTGTTTTATCAGTCATATTTAATAAAATACTCTTGGTCCTCTAACATAAAAAAATCTTTTTTTAAATTGATAAGGAAGTTTTGAACTGCATTGTTTAATGTCAATCACCGATCATTGCGAAAAACTTTATTACTTGATTGGAAGATCTTTTTATATGCAATGATTTGCAGTGATATAAATTCCTGTAAATTAGTGACGTTCAAAACTTGAAAGGTTTCTGTTAAAATAGAAGAGTTGGGTCTATTTTTGTTTAAAAAAGTGAATATGTCGAGAATGTCGTACTTAATATACAGTCATGTCCATAAATTGAGGATATCGCAAGTTCAGGAAAAGAAAGAGTCAGAAGCAAAAAAAAGTTGACTTATTTGTAAAGCCTGTTTATTAAACAAAAGGTAGAGAGAAAAAAGAGATGCTATTTGTTTAAATCATTAACAAAAATTGTTATTTTTTATCTTCCTGCATCAAATTACGACCCCCCCACCTATTTACAAAAACAATTATTACATGGTTGATATGGTGGTTAATACATAGTATGACTCTCAGACGATGCAATACAGTACGTACAACGCCAATGCATGCTGAATATTAAATCATCGACATGATCTTGGCGAATATTACACCACTTATCAAGCAATACTCTATGAAATTAATGTAGACATGTAGGAGTTGGTTCATGAGCTATAACTCGTCGCCTAAGCATATTCCACATATGCTCTACTGGTATCAATTCCGGTAAGAATGTTAGCCAGTCCGTATGGGTGATATCCTCTGATCAAAAGCATTCGTTTACGATGTTTGCGTGGTGAAGATGGGTGTTATCATCCCTAAATACGGATTCTGTGCACATGGCGCCCCGAAACGAACGTACATGTTGTTCCAGAATGACGTCCCAATAGATTTTGCCGGTCATAGTTCCAATTTTAACATGAAGTCGATTCTGGAACCTAGACAAATTCCTTCCCATTCCTCCTGCACTACCGTAACGGTGTCATTCAATGATGTTCTCTTGATGGTAATGGCTACCTGGCGCTTCCCACATGAAAATGCCTGCGAGAATCAGATGCAAGCTAAACTTGGATTCGTCGGGAAACATCAGACTAGCTCAATGTTGCACTTGTGTTCTACAATGCACGTTGCCTACTCCAGGATAAACGCAGGTGACCGTGAGTTGCATTCAGTGGAACATATCTCATACGCCTACTAGCTAATATACCAAATGACTCTAAGCCTCTGTTCATGGTCTGCTTTGAAACTGCCGTACCAGTGCCTAAAAAGAGCTGACGAGACAGGACTGATGCTGTGCTCCGTCTGTTTCTTTTGGCAGCAATTGCCAAACACCAGTCCTCATTCGGCGTTGAAACTCGGGGGTGACCTGTGCTGTAATGTCTACTCACATTACCATCATTTTGGAATCGTTGCCAAAGCCTTAAGATGACACTCTGGGCGATTGCAAGTTCCTCGAATATTCCCAGCTACGTACGACCACATTCCAGACGGCCGATGATTTTACCACTTAAAAAATCCTCGAAATGCGTCCTTTGTGTCATTTCTATGTGGTATTGCATTCAAAGGCTTATAAATACCTTGCGAGCAATTGTCCTTTTTTGCCTGCACTCTTTATGCATTACTCTCTTACACTCTTGGCATTGTGACGCACTATCGGAGTCATCTGATGGCTTCCTGCAATTTGCATGTGATTTTTGAAGCTGTGTGTAGTCATTTTACGGATGATATAAGCATTTTAAAGCTCTATTTCCACGTGGCTCTGATTTATCCTTAATTTATGGGCATGAGTGTAAATAAGAGAAACAAAGGCTAGTTTACAAATAAATTCTTGGTGAATTTTTTCAGAAACAGAATTATGTACTTTAATATTATAAAATATAGTTTTTTATGCCCTTTAAAGCATTTTTAAAGCACCAATAAGCTCTCTTTATTGGTTTAGAAATCGGTATCTTCTATACATTAAATGCCATATTCATTTAATTAAAGCCTTGCATGCTATTTTATGTATCAAACACATAAATATTTCTGTTCTTCTTCTTTTTTTTACAGGGGAAGAAACGTAATTTTTCCTGTTAGTAAATTTTGAAAGTATAAAAATATTGGTCGACATATAGTTTACCAAACAGAAATTACGAAGTCTTCTTCACGTAATTATGTAAGTGATTGAGAACGATTAAGTTGATTCAACATTCCCTTCAATGTACAAGCTCATAACAAGGTAACTTTTCAAAAATTTGAAGACTTTATTTTGCAGAGAAAAGGCTAATAAATACTATATTAAAAATAAGTATTGATTTTTTAAAATTGTTAGTGATTACAATTCTTACGATTTGTTAATTTAAAAGGGCAGGGCTGGTATCCTGATATAGGGGGTAGCGCGTCTTTCCCATGATCTGGGAGTCCTGGGTTGGAGTCCCTGTTCGGGCATGGTTGTTTTTCTGTGTTTCTTTTGGCAGTAACTGGCAACTATCTGTAAGGTGTGTGAATGTAAGCCCCTGTAAAAAGCGGTTGTGCAAGCGAATGCGATGAGTGAGTTGTTAAATTTGTTCTCTTGACCCTAGTTGGCTTTACTGCAAAGCAAGAGACGCTGATTAGGCTTAAATCACTGACTTCCTCAGCGAGCTTGTCCATGGCAAGTGCCATAAGGAACAACAATGGCAAGACTTGCACCATTTTAAAATTTAAATTGAATAACTATTGAAAACGAAATTTCTATTATGATATTTTTGTTTGTTATAAAAGGAATCTTTTGGAGTCTTAAAAAAAAAGAGGTAGGCAATACCAATTAAATTTAAATATTAGATTAAAAATAAGCTTAAAATTTAAATACTAATTTTCTCTCAAATATAATGACTTAAGAAGTGTAGGTACTTATTATAAACAAGTGAGAGTGGTTTTCCTGAAATATTCTTGTATATTATCTACTAAATGTAGTTGTATATTTTTCCTTGCATTTATTTCTTTTTCGCATTCCCTCTACATATAATAAAGATGATGTGTTGTTAAGATGAAAATCAGCACTTCACATGCCAAATCATTAGACCTACCAGAACAAATTTGTTACATGTATACCTTGGAGATCGAAAATGTCACCTCGAAACCTTAAAAAAAAGTTTTTTTTTAATAATTTAATTAATTTTAAGTTGAAAATATACTTTTCCTGCTATATCTTCCGAAAATATAATCCCCAAAATGTAAATTTCATACAATTACAAATTGTTAAAAAAATTATCTTTTTTACGACATACTTTAATAATCTTGTGAATTTTTGAAGAATTTTGGCAATTTTTAAAAACAACAACATTTTTTTTGTCTTACTATTGACAATAGATTCCCCCCCCCCCGCCCCGAGATAAAAACCATTAATATCGTTCCATCAAATATATAATCGCAAATCTCGCAAATTCTTGAAAGCTAAAATGTAAGGTTTGTATTTAATATCGATGTATTCAACTAAACGCATAAAAAAGTATACGCAAAACTGCGAAATTTAGAAAATATTTTACCCGGATACTTACATTTTTAGTAGAGCTATGATGTCATAGAATTTATCTTCATTAGAATGATTTATATAATCAACAATCATGCCACCATGGGGGATCTCGTAACAGAGGATAGAAGCTACTGGTGTGGTAATTGGTTCTCGCCACCCTAGAGGATGCATGTAAAGGTGGGGATATTTCTCCTCCTATCGATGTTGGGGTGTACTTAATAAGGGAAGTGTTGTGCCGTGGCTGGGGGTGGCCCTTAGGGCTCAACCACACTTTCCATCAGTGTTGTTGTTGCGGTATTCCAGTCATTCATTATTTATTTATCTATGTGCCTTCGGGCTTGTCGGAGAGGCATTTATATGACTATACACAATAACCAAAGCATATGTAAGTCAGTTAAAATAATACGGCTGTAATGTCTGATGATTTGGCAGAATTCTGAACATGAAGCTATATTTACAAAATTAAATGTAACTAATATTACATGCGAAACAGCTGATAGCTAAAGGCAAATAGTTTTAAAGAAAAAGAGAGGTCTGCATTATTGAGGATAAAAATGTGTGATAAAACTTACTTTTATCGACTTCAGGAACTAATTTTTATTCTCTCTCTAACAAACTCTCTAGTAAATATACTTGCACATTACTTGCCGCATGACATTGGTAAATAAAAGTTACTTTACTTTGCCTAACCAAAAGTTATCTTATATTTATCAACTTCCAGAACGAATTTTTTTTTTGCTCGATTCGTCTGTCTCTCTTATGACATTCATAGTCTTCATTAAAAAAGTTGTTACATTTACTAATAATAATTTTTAACTCAAATGCTTTCAGATAGGCAGTGTTATTTCCCGTTAGTGTTCATCATGTACAACTTGATCATAACAATAGCAAACTTTATGTTTGTTTTGAAAAATAAAAGGAAAAAAATATAAACAAATCAAATTTTTAAAATGTTATTATTGTTTTTAGGAGTAAATGGATATTTCTCCTCATGCTCTTAAATCATTAACAAAATTTTATGCAATTCACAAAAAGTTTTTATTTTATTTTATCATACTTCTTCAACTGCATTATATCATCTACTGTGTGTTTCTGCAAGTTTGTGAGCAGTTTTTGTGCATTTATTTGTGTATTCCGACTCTTTTTTTCTTTGCATTCGTGCCTATGTCTTTATTTTCGAAATTCATCCAACTGCTAATTGTGAAATGACTTACATCTATAAGCCTTGTGGTATACTTGTTGGCACACAAGGAGTTTATAAGTCGGGAACCAATAAAAAAAATCGCAAAAAAGATAGACATAGACAGATAGATAGATAGACATAGATAGATATATATATAGATAGAGAAAAATCAAGATTGCTGAAATTTTATTATTGTTTTTACGAATAAATCGACATTTTCCCTCTTGTTCTTAAATCATTAATAAATTTTATATCTGTATCGCAAGGAAAGAAGAGCTGCTAAAATTTCATTATTGTTTTTATGAAAAAATGAATAGTTCCCCTCATCCATTTATTCGTAAATCATTAATATATGAATTTTGATACTTTGTTCATCAATTGTATGAGCCCATATATAAAACAGAAATAACCTTTAAACATCCCAGAAGTTTCCTACAAATGAATAAGCTACTTTAATTTGTATTCGTATTGCCGTTATTAATTTAGAACACACACTTTTAAAGCAATTATTGCCATTTCTGAAAGAAAGTTTCACAGAATGTGGATAAAGATGCTTCTATGGAATGCATGAAAAAAATGGGGCAGATCTGAAATAAACCAATCACGTAGGTCCAGTGATTTATATCACATCATCCTTGCCCTACTTTCGGAACTTCAGGATTAAACATGGTCCCGGTAACTTGGGAAGCGCGGACAATTTTATCTAAGTTTCAATCGGAGGATATAACACACCCAGTGGAGGACACAGGGCTGTTAGTTGACAGATATCATCATCGTTAGTAGAGGACATCCATCGGAGTGCGAATTTCTCTAGGATTTGTAGTCCTTTCATTAGCCTCCAGCTAAGCGTGTTGTAGAAATGACTGATTTGTTAATGAGTATATAGCAAATTGAGAATGATGTTTGTCTTTAAAACAACAACCATTACTATAATCTATTAAAGAAAGATTTTAGGGTTAAAAACCCACCAATAAGAAAATAGAGGAAGTCTTGGTAGAAGATAGTGATTTTATAATAACTGAATATTTTTAAGGAACATTGTGAATTGGTTAAACAAAGCTGAGGAAATCACTATAGAAATTTTATAAAATAATTAGCTAGTTTTAAATCCATAAGGCATTAAAATTAAACATTTTAAGTTAAAAACGGCAATAAAGTTCTTTTTTTAATATTGCAGTTTGAAAACTTCAGAAACCACTTCGGAAATTTGAGCAGAGAATAAATTAGCTTCAGAAACAAATTAGGGAAAAATTAAAAATTTTAAGTTAAAAATTGTAATTTTTACTTGCAGTAAAAATCCTATTCGATATTTAACAGTTTTTACAGATAATATTGAAGTAATTTTAACGAATAACATAGTCATTATGATCAGAGATTTTTAATAGCTTTAAAAATAATTTAAGAAAATAATTTTTATAGAGAAAATGCATAAAGCATTTTTATACATTTAATGTATGGTAGTGCAATTAATCTGTTAAATATATATATAAATATATATTTTTTTACCATTTTTAACTTAAAAATAGTAAATTTTTCCTTGTTCGCATTTAGGACTAGTTTATTCTTTAATCAAATTAATATTGTTGCTGATTCGGCTTTAATTAAACAATTTATATTGTTTCTTAAAATTACTATAAACCGTCATAAAAACTATAACAAGAAACTACTGGAAATTTTAGAAATTTTATTAAAGAAGAAACAAGAAACTAGTCTTAAAAATGAACAAGGAGCAAAAATTACTATTTCCAAGTAAAAAATTGCAGTAAAGATTTTTTTTTTGTATTTAACAGATTTAATAAATAAGCATTAGACAATGTTAGTAAATAAGATAATAATTATGACCAGAATTTTTAAATAATTTTTGAAATAATTTAATTAAGAAAACAATTTTTTAGAGAAAATGCACAAAGCATGCTTATACACCAATTGTATGGTAATAAAAATAATCTGTTATATGTACATGAAAGTGTACGAAGCATTTTTATATTGTGATTTGAAGTTTTATTTATTTATTTTTTTAAATTTTTACTACGGAAAATATCTACATAATGGCAAATAAATATACATTAATTCTTCGAAGACACGCACGCACACACACACGCACGCACGCACACACGCACGCACGCACACACACACACGCACGCACGCACGCACGCACGCACGCACACACACACACACACACACACACGCACACACACATTTCGGTAGAACAAGTCCTTGTATTAGGTGAATAATTATGCATCTCGTTATTTTTCCGAAAACAAAGAATCAAATGAAATAAAGATCAGTTTCCTTAATAATATTTTTAGGAGCTATCGAGAAAGAATATTAATATCCCTTTTAAATGTCGCACTCCGAGGTGCATATTGCCACCTTCCAAAGCATATCTGTGCCAAATTTGGTAGATATAGGTAAAATTATCTGCCCTTTAGAGCACGAACACCACAGACATTATTAGTAGCGTTAGAGGTATCACGAAAATGAATAAATATTTTCTAGAGTAAATAGTACATAATATAAAATATAGCATATGTATAAATATTTTATTTTATAAAAAGGAAACAAATTATTAAATATATGTATAGTTTTAAAGATACCACGACAAGTTTGAGATTTTAAACATAACTTATTTTTTATACCTTTAATTCATTTAATTCAATCAAATGCTTTGAAATATAATTGTTGAAAAGTTTTATGACAATTTTGAGCTCTTAAAATTCCCCAAGTTTTATAAAAAGACAATAATTGAAAAAAAATTAGTTAACTTTTATCGTGAAACCTATTAATTCGCAGCATTAAAGAGAGTTTTTATTTTTATGTCTATTCAATTAGGCGTATAATATCAACATTTCCCTTAATTAAATTATTCCTAAACTTTTAAATTAAATTTAATTCGGATAGAAAACTGTCTATATTTTATTCAGGTCTTTCAAAATGAGATTTTTGAAGAAGATAATTTAATTTATGTTTTTAATTAAATAGAAGTGTTCTTTAAATGAATGACACTAATTTGGATTCCAAATCACAGAGTGGAGAATCCTTCGAAAATCCTTAGGAGTTTTGAAATGACGAGAAAAGGTTATTTGAAATAAAAATATAGTTTCGTTCATTTGGTAATTTTATTTAAATCTTCTTAAAACTTCCTCTTTATGATCTAAGTTTTATTCTAAGTGATTAAGACATCAATGTAAAATTTTTTAAGAAGCATTTGAGATTAAAGGTATACAGTGTTTTAATGTAATTTTATTTTTATACTTTTCGAAAATGAGCCACTTTTTTTAAACCTATTTGTCAAAAAAATCTTTTTTAATTACCATAATTAAAATATTGTGTATCCAATCTGTTCAAGATCCAAAAGCTATTTTTTTTCAATTGACATGATTAGGTATTTATTTCCAATTGAGACAATGCTTCAAATCATATAAAGAATCATATTTTAAGATGCCTGTATTAATGAAAGTACTGCATGAAATTAAGAATGTACTGCAAGATATGAAGAATGTACTGCAAGTTATTAATAATGCACTGCATGGTATTAAGAATGTACTGCAAAATATTAAGAATGTATTTCAAGATATTAAGAATGTACTGCATGATATTAAGAGTGTATTGCATTACATTAAGTATGTACCGAAAGATGTATTCCATTTCGAAAAATGTTTTTGGTACTCTAATTGTATTTTCTTGAGATTAATAAAGAAATTATTAACTGATCGAATACCAGAGATTTGGAATCAATGAATCGGAAATCAGAAATCCGATATACTTATTGCCAAGTCTGAGGCGAATAAACACGAATCAAAGGTCTAATTAATCATTATATTTAGAATACAGGAATTAAAAATTTATGCAAAAAATGTCCGAGCTGCAACCAAATGAGATTAATGTAAATGTATGGAGATTTTAGCATAGAATTTTTTATTAATTAAAAACTAACTTTCCAGACAAAATTCTATTTTCCCATCACCAAATAAGTAAGTCTCCGGTTTATTTTTTTCTCATGCTAATGTAGTTAGGCTTAACATGTTTTCGGCCGATTATTTCAAACGATTCTGTTTATTTTATTAGTGTTTGATGCATTTAAAATTAAACATTGTTAACTAATCGATTTTAAGGATTAATCATGAAGTGCTTTTGAGTTAAAACAAAACATAATAAAGGAAATGACAAATTTCTAATCTGTTCTAATCCTCAACTGACGTAGAAAATTCATGCACTTGCGTTGCTCCAATTGGCTTTGAAAATTCACACATGTGCAGTGTGTTTTGACTGTCGAAATCTTTATTTTCAATTTATATGGACTTGATTTTGTTTTGGTCAGACTAACGGTATGGAATAAAAATAAATTTTTAAATTTTCCCGAATAACTTTCAATGATTTACAAATTTAATTATTATATCCTATCAGATTCTGTTTTCAACAGCACCATAATGATACGGTTTGAAAATATTTTACATTGTGATCAGACCGTTAGTTACCACACATACACATCAAAATTTCCACACGGACGAAGTCACGGGAAAAAGGTAGTACTATATACATACATCTAATTACTTATATAATGTATCACTTTTCTATAGCCGTTTCAAAAAGAATAGCTATAACATTTATATCAAGTTATTTTAAGATCAATCTCACATTTTCGTAATTTGAAAACATTCCATTTTTTTAATACAAGTTTTATGATGATTAATTAGATTAGAAGACTAATTTATATTTAAACCAAACGATAATAATTTTCGAAATTTCCATCACAAATCTGCAATTTACCACAAAGTAAAACCTTATTTGGTGACTAAATATTGAAATGTTACGTTCATTTAAAGTTTAAAGACCAATTTTAAGAAATGAATACATTAAATAGATTTCATCTGCATTTAAAAAATAAAAAGAGTTGTCTTTTCTAAATGAAAGAGAACAAAACGTTGGTCTTTTGAGTATTGATTATAATTTTGAAATGAAAAAAATTATTCCTTTGTATGAATAATATTACAATGCAAAAGGTATCTTGAATCGTTTGTTTAGAACTAATGTACGTAGGATTGTTAGCAAAAACTATTTATTTCATTTGTGAAATTTTACGAATTAATTAACATGCTCAAGACAAAATTTGACTTCGGAAAAAGAGTTTAAATGAGCATATTTAAATATTAAGCATTGTTTTTGTTTAAAATTCTTTTTTTTTCTTCAGTATAATAATATTAAACCAGATACAAAAGCTTATGCATATTATGATGAAAAAAGATTAAAATGAAATCTGCTATGTATATTTCAAAGTATCAAGTTAGAACATAGTTTCTTGGGCGAAAAATCACCACCTGCTCGTGTAAGTTAAATTATAATTTTATTCATTTTAATGGTTTCGTCGAATTAGTCACTTTAGTAATGCAAACGATCCAAAGAACTTTGTTTCGCATTTATTGTTTTAAAAAATATCCGATTTCCCATTTATTTCATTTCGTATAATCACGTAGTCAAAATGATATTTTTCTAAGTTTCATTTGCTGTAGTCATTAACTTAATTTTTTAATCAGAGCTTTTGCTGATTTCTTGAGATCCTTGTGCAGGTAATAAAATTTTTATTTTTCGCCTACGGATTTTTGTTGAATCCAAAAGCCTCATCCCAAAAGCCACATCATGTTCTGACATGATAATAATAGTTAATAATACTTTTATTATTGGCTTTAATAAATGTTTAAAGAAGGTTTTTGGAATTTTAGGGCTTATTATTTATTTTCTTGAAGTATTCATATCTGTCGTAAACAATGAAAACTGTCGTATTTTAAGTTAAAATTTATGGCAACAAAATAGTTTGATGGTTTGAGTTGCTCTATCAAAATGAAAAGCGTTTGCAATGACACATTGTTATGGAGGAAAAAACTACAAATAAGCCTGATATTTCCTACATCAAAACAAACATTTCTGACAGCACAATGAGTAAACCTGCTAAATTTAAATGAAAAACCTTATCTCAGAACACATTGTGACACATAATTTTAACCTAGTCTCCAATATTTCATTGCTCTGAAAAACCCTAAACCGAATTCATCGGACAAAGCGTATTAATCTGCATCCAAATTTAGAGTTCACCGTTCGATTTTCGAATTTCACTTCTCAATAATCCTTTCCGAATGAAATCCTTAATACGGAAATATGCGACGTTCCAAAATCGAAAGGACGTTTCCCTCTACGGATATGGAATCCATAAATCGCGCCAAGCCGAGGGGATTATTGTAATAAAGTAACGATGAGTCCGACATTTTGCGACAATGGCGAAGATTTTAGAGAAAGTTCATCGGACATAAAGCAACGTAGGATTGGCCTCATTTGGGACAAAAAGCTCCGTTTTACGACAGACGATGAAACGGTTATTGGAAAATAGTGAAAACATTGTGTTTCTATGAAAAATCAGTGGACAACAGGAGAGAGGGAGGTTGCTTTTTTATCGGCTGGCATTATTTAATCGTCAGGATGTTCCCACGATAAAAGAACGACATTTGTGCTTTTTGTGACAGGTATGGGGTTTTCGTGCTGCTGGGGTGACAAAAAGAAGTAGGGTCGTTGAATTTCGATGCATGAGACAGCTCAGACTGCAGTAAAAGTTCTTATGATGCAGTAAGTGGACTGTGTCATTGGGGAAAAAAAAAGAAGATTTCGGTTTCTTTTATATTTGGGAATTCATATCTAGAAATCATTTCTCTCTTCAGAATCAAAAGAAAGAACTATGCTGAAAATGTTGAATAATGAAACGCTATAATTTTGGTAGTTGAAAATTTAAAAATTTCATTTATACAGAATAATTTATTTCATTCCAACTTTATATACATTGAAATATATATTGAACATTTATTACATGAAAATTTAAGGTAATCTGAGATTTTCAAAGCATTAAATAAGTGTTACAGCGACTAAATGACAGACTTTTGGAATCTAGGAACATGGATTCGAGACCTGATTTTACAGAAGAGAAATGGTGCTTGATAATTTCATCATAATAAAAGGAACAGAAATTGGGATGGCCCGAGAACTTGGACAGGATAATACCGATTTTTGTGGTTTAAGTTCAGATATAAATTTTGCTTACCGGTCTTAGTTTAAAATTACGAATTCTTTTCCGAAAGGGTTCTTATATAAACTCAAACGTGATATTAATATACTTAAATTAAAAATAAAATATTTCGAGATCCTTCTCATGCACATTTTGTAAAACAGCAAGAAAATGATAGATATTTAAAAAAAAATGTGTGTATTGTGTTGTGACTAATAACACTTGCCGTGGACAAGCCCCCCGCTGATACGATCAGCAGATTTTAAGCCTAAGAAATGCGTCTCTTTGTTTTACAAGTAGCGTCACCTAGGACCAAGAGTACGACTTAACTACACACACGTCACAGCCCTTTTTAGGGGGTGGACTTCAATCATGCAAATTCATTCATTCATCTCAGATTGTAATTTAGACCTGGAACAGAGAGCGATCACCTCTGACCCAGTACCCCCAGTGGTATTCTTCTCGATATGGAGGACTTTGCGATCACAACAGATTTAACGAGCGCCAGTCGCCACACACTCGGTGAGTCTTTTGGCCGGTGAGCTTCGAACTCGTAACCTAAGGAGTATGAGTCCAACGCTCTACCAACCAGGCCAAGATAATTCAAAATTTAACTTTAGAACTTTCTGGGGCAGTAGAAAGCACACACTTAAGTCAGAATTACTTAATTTATGATTGAGAATGCCACTGATTGAGCCAGAGGATGCACAAAGATGCAGAACTGCTAAATCAAAAAGCAGATGGCAACTTTTATTTGTTGATTCTTCACATTTTTACAGCCCAGTTTCAGCCATCTGCCCAAAATTCTTATCATTCACAATTCTTTTATTTTCTACCCGTGATACATGGATTAGTAAAGCTTTTTCAAACATTTCATAAGTTTCTCAAGGACATTTGAATGTCAGATGACAGTCTAGTTTAATATTTGTGGATAGAAATGTTTTGGGGATCGCCCTTTAACTAGTTGACTAACTTGGCGATCATATTTGGTTGAAAGCGAAGTTCTCATTTAGTGTAGAATTTAATGCGGATAAAGTATACAATGATTAGTTAAGATCCCTCTGCTTTAAGACTTTTTAAAAATGTGAATCACCTGTGATTCACTGCTATCTAAGTATCACTGTTAGACGTTCTATTCTGTACTATAATTAATGGATAGCAAAGAAGTAAGCATCATATTCGATAGTGGTTACAGACCACAGGCATAAATCATAGCAACAAATGTATTAATTAAAAACCATAGCTACTAATAGTGATGTATGGATCATGACTCATAGCAGAATTTCCATTCAATACTTGAAGAATTGGCCATGCATTTATGATAAATTGGGGCAAGATATTGTTGCCAAATTGACTACGTTGTGCCAGGTAGGCTCTGTGTGCTTGCAATGGATTCCCTCTCATGTTGGTATCCATGACAATGATGTTGCTGATCGACTTGCCGTGGAAGGTAGTAAACTCTTTACTCCTTCATCATCTGTTTTAAAAGTCTCAGAGATTCATTCCATGTTTATTGACAAAGTAAAATCCATTTGGAGGATTCCTCCTGAACATGATTGGTACGCGGCAGAGGGCCTTGGTTTATCTCTGCAGAACACCCGCTCGAGACTTGCCCAATCTGCCTTAGTTAGGCTAAGATCTGGCCACATTAGAAGACTGGTCTTCGACGGTCCTAACAGGACCTTTTCTACTTGCCCTTGCTTGGCTATTGCCTCTCCCTCTCATATTATTTATTGTATCGGTGCCTCTGAGAGGCAACTGTCGGATGAGAGCGAGAGTGTTTTTGACCTTTTGGTGCGATACGATCTTTTGGACTTGGTCTAGGGGGGAGTCTAGACCAAAGGGATCAGCAGCAACAACAACATAGCTAATAAATAGTGTAACATTAATTTAATTATAGTCTTGATGAACAGCTCCCTCTAGATCGTCTGGAGGAAGTTTTTGGCATTAATTTCAACTGACAATCGTGTGTCCTTTAGTTCTTTAGGATGGTATTCGTGACTATACTTTCCTATTGAATTTTAGTTTTAACTGAGGGATTCCCTCATTCCCCGAGTAGATTTGATGCTGAATTTTGAATCACTTCGTTAAACAAATGTATCTAAAATATCAATTAAATTACTTCATAAATAGTCAGCAGTGATTGGTAATTTTTTAAAGTATCAATTTGTAATACTTTTTTTATTTATAGTCTTTTATAAAAGCATCATTGCACAATACTTTTATTTAGAGAAGTAAAAACCTATGGAAAAAAAATTAGAAAATATTATTAATTCATTTTTGAAATATATAGATTGAGTTTTCTTAAGAGGATTACTTATATTTTTAGAATTATTTTTAATAACTAATTCCATTAAAAAACTTGAAAATTATGTTTTTTGTTATCTTTTGACGCAACAACAACAACAAAAAAGTCAAACTCACTTGACGCATCAAACGCACTCAACGCACGCCATAACTCTTGGCTTGAAAAAAATTGTTCGTCTTTCCGCCGACTGGTGGGGGAGTTCTGTGGCGCTAGCTTCGTAAGCAAGATAACATCTACGATACTAAAGTATACTTTTAGTATTGTGGTTATGTTACTCAGCTACCGGCACTAGCATCGCGGGTTCGTACCACGACCTTCGATTGCCACAGTGTAATGGTAACGTCTCAGCTTTATAGCTTGCTAAATACAAGCTAAATTTGACGCTGCCGGACAAATATCTTCTCATTGATAGAGAAGCTTACAGAAGGGATGCCACGAAATATTCTTATTATCTGACCATGAATAAAAATTACGGGATTCATCCCAAATTACTCCTCCACTAGAATTGTATTACCAAATTACACCTCCTCCCAAAAGTAGGATGTTGACAAAATTGTACTAATAAAAACAAACAAACATGGAATTTGGACATTTTTTCCTTTGAACAATTCTTTTTCAAGTTGCATATAGATTTACAGTTTAAAGAAATTTTCCAAGCATAGAATTTGATATAGATTTACAGTTTTGCAGATCTTCCACAAACGGGACGTTAACACTATTAAACTAAAAAAGAAAAAGGAACATGGAATTTGGACGTTTACCTTTAAACGTTTCGTTCTAAAGGTTGATTGATTTGCAATTTAAACAGATCTTCCCCAAAACATGACGTTACCACGATTAAAACTTTGAAAAATTTGTTTTAAAGTTTGATACGTATTTCATACAAACTTACAATTTAAACAAATCTTTCAAGATTAGAATTTGATACAGATTTACAATTAAAAAAATTCTCTAAGATTAGAAATTGATACAAATTTACAATTAAAACAAATCTTTCAAGATTAGAGTTTGATACATATTTATAATTTTAAAAAAGTCCTCCAAGATTAGAGTTTGATACACATTTACAATTTAAACAAATCTTTCGAGATTAGAATTTGATACAGATTTACAATTTAAACAAATCCTAGAAGATTATAGTTTGATATAGATTTGCAATTCAAACAAATCCTAGAAGATTAGAGTTTGATACAGATTTACAATTTAAACAAATCCTCCAAGATTAGAGTTTGATACAGATTTACAATTCAAACAAATCCTCCAAGATTAGAGTTTGATACAGATTTACAATTAAAACAAATCTTAATAAAATTAGAGTTTGATAAAGGTTTACAATTTTACAGATCGTTCAAAAACGGGACGTTAAGAACTAATTAACTAACAAACATGGAATGTGGATATTTCCCTTTGAAAAATTTGGTCTAAAGGTTGATTGATTAAAATTTATATAGATCTTTCAAGCTTAAAATTTGATACAGATTTAGAATTTTACAGATATTCCAAAAACGAGTCGTTAACACGATAAAATTAATAAAGAAAAACGATCATGAAATCTGGATGTTTCCCTTTGAATAATTCGGTCAAAAACTTGGTACTGATTTACAATTTAAACAAATCTTCTAAGCCTAAAATTTGATTTACAGATTCCGTTTTACAGATTCTTCGAAAGTGGAAAGTTAACACGATTAAACTAATAAAAACAAACGAACATGAAATTGAAACGTTTCCCTTTGAACAACTTGGTCTAAAGGTTGATGCTAATTTGCCATTTAGATGAGAACCTAGGAAAATCTGATTAACTTAACGGGCTTTTGTGTTATTTTCACATTCGCAAGAATGGTTAGATCGACGCATAAACATTATGCGTTAAATGGATTTGATTCAAAATTAGGTACCGTTTTGAAATTATAGTCTTGAATATTTTTGTCTCCCTATTTTCCGTGTTCTAACCACGCCCATAATTTCTTTGATCTAGTAAAATTCATAGATAAACAAGTAACATAATTTTTTAATAAATCAATTCCTTCTTTGGATATTAGGAAAAAATTTAGGATTTTTTTTAAATTTTAGTTATTTTTTATTGAATAATAACTCGTGTTCTGCTTTACAACGGAAGGATGGGTGCAGTAGCTTCTGAGGGTATGGACCCCAGAGCACCCGAATAACAATCACCTTTGACTCAGCTCCCATAGTGGTATAACTCTCGACATGGAGAACTTCGCTACCAGGTTCGAACTCGCAGCACAAAGGATGCGAATCCAACGCCTTATCAACCAGACTATCTAGATCTAACAACTGCAACTACTATAAAGAATCTACCATAAAGACGAGAAAATTAGTGTTCAATTAATTAATAAAATATAATGAATTAATATATGAAAAAACGGCATTAACATCAAATTTCATTCACTGTAAGTTAAAAAAATTACTTGAAATTGAGTGGATGAATAGACAGTATTTTATTAACGACTGAAAATTTGAACGAGATATATGTATATATAGAGAGAGTGTGAGCTAATAGTAGGAATTGAATAAATTATTTAGAGACTTTTTAAGAACAAATTAATTTTGGACTCAAAGCAAAAAAAAAAGTTTAAAAATTTTTACCTTAAAGAATTTAATGACCGAAGTATTATGTATGTCCCAAAAAATAAAGATCTAAATGTTTGAAAACGCGAATGATAAACAAATCCCAAAATTTCGCTATTACTGATATTATGCCCCTATGTGAACGTCCAATTATGTTGAAAAATATACTAATTAGGGTTTAATCATCATTTTCCAATGAAACCTATAATTAATTTTTTCTTCAAAAAGGTATTTCATGTAGAAATCATAGACAAACATTTGGAGAAAAATTTTGATGTGCAATAAAACTATCTTTTTCTTATGTTTACCAAGTATTTAATTGTTTGAAGACATTAACATCTTCTTACTTAAAAAAATCTCATTAAACGCAAAATTCTTTAAGGTATGAATCATTGATAGCCAAAGGAATACGTTTAAGGAATAATTTCTTTAAAATGTTATTAAACATTCACTTAAGCAAATAAAAGCACTTAAGGGAAAAAAGATCTGTTTATTTCTTGAACAATTAGTGAGAAAATAAAATATGTGCAGATGCAATGCTTTTTATGGCTCAACATTTTTTTACGGAAACTTTTAAGTCCGTTTAATCTTCTTCAAAATGATGTTCGGATAGTGGAAGAGATGTTAATCTTTTAAGCTGTTTATATCCTTAATTGTGCATCTTCACATCAATCGTGTTAATCTGAGATGTTCTAGGGAAAAAAGTTGTAGATGTTGGCAAAGAAGTTTTTGTTTCATCTCATTTAAATAGAGTAAAAAAAGTAGGCAAGAGCTTAATCTGTCTTAAACAATTATCGTCGAGTTCTTGATTGAGTATCTAAATTTTTTTATTTCATCTGTGTATTTTAAAATATGAATTTAAATTGGACTAAAGATTAATTAATTAATTTGTTAAATTCATTAACCTTATAAATTAAATGTAAAAAACTACACGAAATCAATTATTATTTTCAACATATTTACTTAACAAAATAATGTTTTGTTTTGCCAGTTGTGTCAAACGATCTAAAAATATTCACAGAAAAAAACATTGTACGTGTCAAACGATTCTGTATTTCATCTCATTTAAATAAAAACAGTTAGAAAGGATATTTCTATCTTAAACAATTGCTGCTGTATTTTTGAATACGTTTTCTGAAGCTTTTGTTTTATCTGTGATATATTAATTGAGAGTTTCAATTGGAGTAAATACTAATTAATCAACAGATATATTTAGTAAGCCTAATTCATTGTGAATTTAATTTGGAGTAAATACTAATTAATTAAATTACTAAATAGATCGATCTTATAAATTAAATGTAGAAATGTACTCAAAATTTGAATTTTGTTCTACCAGAAGATATTATTGATATTGATAATGATATTGGTATTACTGCTATTTTAGTCTGTTTTTCCAGATAAATTTGAATTCTATAATAACTAATCAATAAAAGTTTTTTTTTGAAATAATAACACAAAATATTTGGAATGTATTTAAATTTATTGGGTATTATGCTTTGAAAGTGATGAATTAAAGTTCCTGAAAAATATTTAATCGAGCAATTCGCGTTTTTGTATTATTGATTCAAATAAAAGATAAAGCTTTTAAATTATTTTTTTTGTATTTTTTGATTAATTCAATTTTATGATCCTTATATTTATAAAATACTAGGCGCCTTCGGTAACCAACTGGTTCACCGAGAATATTATAATAATAATTTCAATTCATTTTATGCTTACTTTGAAGATAATATCCTCCCAAAGAGCATTTTTGAAAACTAGAAAGTGATAATCTTAATATGTATTATTTAATCATTTCTACATATATTTCGGTTATTGTGTACATAAATAATATACACATATGATATAACAGCATTATAAAAAAGTATTTTGCTGGTTGATTCATCTTCTAATTGCACATAACCATTGACGGCACCGGAAATTCATTTTTTTACTCAGCATATATATTATTATTATTTAAATTATTACTTAAATTTTCATTGCGAAATGAAACATATTGCACAAAATTCTACATTAAAAAAACAGAAATTATTAAATTCAAGGCAAAAATTGGATAATTACTAATTGAAAATTAATTCAAAAATGTGAAAAACTTTTTAAAATTTTAAAGAGGATGTTTTTATTACTTTTGTGCTATAATGCTTTTGAAAGTTGACGCGATTGAATCTCCCTTAATTTTCAGTTGATTAAACAATTAATAAAAAATAGAAGTGCCCCTGAGGGGTTTATTTCCACCCTCGAAAATATGCTCGAAATTTGATAGCTCTTGGCCTAATGATTTGGATTATAGAACAGCCGAAAGATAGTGACGCATATTTTTCTGTATTATTGATAAAGTAGAATTATGTTGAAGAATTAAAAAAAGATGTTTTACAGTGTTATCTAAACATTTTCAACTAATTTATGAATCTTCACTTTTTTATGACCTTTAAGATACCACCTTCTCCTTCCTCCCCCCAAAAGAGGACTAAGCGTTTTAAGAAATATTTAATAATTTAAAAAATGAAGATATTGAAAGAGAGAATCAGAAGTGAGTATGTTGAGAATTAAATGTAATAAAACCAACTGGAGAAGTCACCCCTAAAATTTCTCAAATATTAATAAAAATGAAAAAAAGGAAATCTACTGTTTTAAATTTCAAGTTATCGTATGAGAATATTATTATTTTTAAATGATTATTTGTCTTAAGTAATTTAAGTTATTAACCAGTTTAAATCGGTTTGAAAAAATTACGTGACTATATATGGTTGCGTAAAAAAATCAAAATATGAAACTTTTTCATTAATTTTCTTTTAATATGTCTTATTGATAATTAAATAAAGCTATTTCCAAAGCGAAACATTTTTTTCAAAGCTTTATTAATTCATGTAGTAAAGGATTAAAAATGTGTTTTTCGGGTTCAAAGGGATTCGAAATATGAAGATTCGTCAAATGTTTCAATTTTTTTAATGAAACATTTGACGAATCTATATCTGTAATTGACAATCTATATTCCCTTTTAATGAGTACTTCATCTGTATTTCGTTTATGACCGAGCAAAAAAAAGTTTGAATCAAAATCATTTCTGTTTACCAACAGGCGCAATTTTTCTCTACGAATCCAGAAATTTGACAAACGTGAAATTTCGGTAATTTCTCATGCAGAAGTCATCCGATTCACTTTAAATATAGAATATTTATAACAACACCGCTCATCAGTTTTGGGCTTTATACTATTTGAAACATACCTTTCTGATTGTACACAGAATTTTTATTTATTTATTTTTTCCTTAAGTAGAATTAAAAAAAATATTGAAAGTTTGGAAGCCTGTAGGTCGGCATATTAAGAAAATAACAATAAAATGATTAAAAAAAAATCTGCTATGCATATTTCAATGTATCATGTCAGAGCATGATTTCTTGAGCGGCCAAGTACCACGTGCTCGTGCAAGTTAAATTACATTTTTATTCATTTTAATTGTTTCATTGAAGGAGTCACTTTAGTATTGCAAACGATCCAAAAAACTTTGCAGTTGACGCCACAAACTGCATTCTCAAAACAATATCATGTTCTGACATGATCAAAGATATTGTCTTAAAAGTAGTTATACTTTTTAAGGTTTTAGGAAATATGGATTAATTTTTTAATCATAAATCTAGGTATATTTTTATATTATAATTAGGAAAATGTCATTTCCTCTTTAAATTTTAGGAAGAAAATTAATGGAAACTAATAAATTTTAATGAAAGTAAACTAATAAAATTTTCAAATTATAAGATAAATTATTATTTTTTAACTCAAAAAATTTTGTGCAAGAATTTAATTTCTTGAATGAAAATTTATAAATGCAGAATTAAAATGAAATCGAACGAAATCTTGCGTCTGTAGATTCACAAATTCTCTTCATTGAAGTGAAGAAAATATAATTTAAATAACTCAGGAAGGGGAAGTAAAATTTAAATATTCAACAGGTGGTATTTGTTATGATAGTTATAAGATCTTACTACACAAAAAATTTGCATACAATGCATATCATTAGGCATAACAGCTCTCTAACCCATCTGTTAACCTTTTCCCAAACTCTGTCCATCGTAAAATCCACCCACACGATTTAATCCTACCTGTTGATTCAGCACGTGCGAGAGCAGGGACACCGAAACATCATGCTCCCTTTCACCCAAAGAAAAGGAACAATTGTAGGGGGACAAGGTCTTAGCCAGGTCTGCAAACGTGCAGCCTCAAATTATCACTTGGAAGCATCACCGAACAAAAGTTCCATCAAAAGAGCGGGAAAATAAGAGCAAAAAAAAGTTGACAAATCCCAAGGCCGAAAAAGGCCTAGGCGCATATTTGGCGGGAATAGTGCCATTCCTTCCGCAGAATAACCCACCACCCCAAAAAGAGATAAACCCACTGCACACTCTTTGAAAAGGCACACACAAACACACGTAGAAAGAGCCACTTCCCGTGTCAAAAAAAGAGCGACAAAAACTGCGAGGTGGAAGTGATTCCAAAGCACAATGACCGAGTAGCCAGCATAGCAAACTGGTCCTCTCTCTACTCTTCACAGACCATTTGGTGGAAGACCGACACTTCACAGGCATATACTATCCTCCATCCGTGTCCAGCTGGGAAATTCCGAGGCAATGGACTTCAACCCTCTCTCTTGTTGCCACCCATAACACAAGAATTCTCAGGCGAAATTCACCATATTTTGGTTAAATAGTGTGCGCGTGTGTGACCATCTTCTAATAATCAGAAGTTCCATTTGAAATATGATCCACTATTGAAAGTCTTCAACTTGCTATTTTAAATAAGGTTCTTGAAGATTGTGATGGCAAAGGAAGTTAGGACTTACTGAACTCCAAAGTGTCCAAGCCAAAAAAATTGCCAATAAATCGCCAAGAATGTTCAGCAGTTGATGAAGTAAGCTAATGACTTGAAGATTTTAAATTTATACGAGAAGAATTTTTATTAGGTAAGTTATTTAAAAGTGATTTTTTTTATTGTATGTAAAGAAAATAGAGCTAATAACTAATGCTTGAATTTACGAGCAAGAATTTATGTTATGCACCATTAGAACTTAGATAAGTTTGTAAAATGATAAATTTTTCTAATTAACTATATATATATATATATCAAAGATCATACATTTTGAGAAATTAAGCAATTAAATTAAAATGTAACTATACAAATTTTCCAAACTTTAATTAACTGGCTTTCTTTTGATTCATATGTGTGCCTGTATAACTATTTATGTAACAGTAAAAAGTGTATTTTTTACATACATAGCAATGAATAGAATAGAAAGTATAATACTATATAAAAAGAATGATAAGAAAAAATAGAAAGCATAAATTATAAATAATTGTCTAATAGAAAGAGCAGCATCTAAAAGCAGAATTTATGAATTAATAAACAATGTTGGATAAAAATGGCTGAAGTTTATTTTCTAATTCTATATAAGAAACGAATTTAAATAACAAAAGATAGAACTTTACTTTTTCTTGAATTTTTTATGAATTTCCAACATAATTTTTTCTTACTTACACTTATAAAAAATTTATCTGAAAAATATTCTTTTCATCAAGCTCTCTGTTAATTGAATATTGTCATAAGACCCAGAGTATTATGGAATTGTATTTGATCCCATAATTTTTAAGAACAAGAAACTCATAGGATAAATAAAAAAAGTATAACTATATATATATACTACAAAGCTTATGAAAAGGATATGGTAAATTCCATAGATAATTCTGATTCCAAAATTGTTTTATAATTTTAGTTTAATTTATCAATGTTTCTATACTATTCTTCAAATTTTGATTTCTTAACAAGTGCGTTAATTTTCTTTTTGAAACTTCCTCTAACTTCGTTTGCATCATTTAATGAAACTATAATTTTATTTTATTTACAGTTATGACGGTTAAAAGAGGATTATTTATTGTAAATGTAGCAACGGGATAAAATTATGTAAAAAAGAATTTTAAAAATTTTGTTCTGATATTTCACAAGTCTTAGTGTTTTTTTACATATGATGGACAATTTAAATTACGCTAATAAACAGTAACTCTTAACCATTTAGTATATAAGATAAAAAAGTATCTTTTCACTTTTAATTCAGATTTGTACTGTTATTTTTGTTCAGTTTTGATCCCAATCTAATGAAATAAAGAATTTTAGATAATATCTACTTAATTTTATTTAAATAATATTTATAAAAATGCAGTTTATTTCTCTTATGTACTGAGAGTGCACTTTAATTGCTGCTAAGTAATTATTTTTTTTAAACCATTAGAGTTAAACATACATTCCCAATAGGCCTAAAATGGTCTAAATGTAGCAAAGAATTATATTTAATGTCGATTGAATAAATTAAAATAATACTACGCAAATTACAATGTGTAAAAATTATATTGATTCAATCAATTAATATAATACTATGCAAATTAAAATGCGTAAAGTTTATGTTGATGGAATCAATTAATATAATACCGCGCAAATCACAATGCGCAAAATTTATGTTGATTGAATCTATTAATAGCAAAATTACGACTTGTAATATTCATGCAATTCCTCATTCATATAAGTAAAATGATTTTGATATATTAATTTTTTTAAAAAACTGAAGTAGTTTTTTCCTTCCTCGATCGCAACTCCCCGAGTTATGGAATTTTGAATTTCACTATAGTAAGCCAATCAACGATTGCCCGAAGGGTGTGACCTAATAGGTTTAGTTTTTCTTGAATTCAATCTTCCTTAAGACGATCACTGATATAGTCTTAAAATAGACTATATATATATATATATATATATATATATATATATATATATATA
>JAOUZG010019144.1:4518260-4538882 GCA_026289955.1 Argiope argentata
TTTTTAATCTCTCTTATAGAACATCAAATTAGATAGTTCCTAATTTTAAAAAAATCATTTTGTTATTTAAAGATTATTTAAATAAACTCATCGATTTGCTCTTTTTAAATGGAAATAAAAAAAAACTAATTTTTTTCCAAAATAAATTTTTTATTGCTGAAATTTAAAAGGAAATTAAGGGTTTTTAATGCTGAATTATTCTTCAATCGTAATCATGAATTTTGTAGCGAAATATAAAATAAGAACTTAAAATATTTTATGATGTTTTTCGGTCGGCTGATTGTTTATTTAGATTCAAGAAAACTTCATTCGAGGACGATTGGAATCAAATTTTGGGAGAAATTGCATTCTATTTTAATTAGAGATACATTTGTTTTACTAGTTTAAGAATGAATATTTCTTATGAATTTTTAGAAAACATTTTTTTTATTTTCAGAATTTAGATACTTACTGCTGATACTTAAGATATTAAGATTCGAATCTCTATATTAAACATCACATTAGGATATAATTTTAAGCTTAAATAATTTTGTTACGTATCATTTAAGAAAATTTATTTTTGTTTACAGC
Source organism: Argiope argentata (assembly GCA_026289955.1). Lineage (NCBI taxonomy): Eukaryota > Metazoa > Arthropoda > Arachnida > Araneae > Araneidae > Argiope > Argiope argentata. The sequence continues at coordinate 4,518,831 of JAOUZG010019144.1, forward strand.
AATGGAAACTTGCCTTCAAAAATGCAATTAATATCATTTAAATACTGAGAAATTCATCAATTACAACAGAGAACAGTATTGTTGAAAATTGTAGTATTAAAACTTAAAAATTAGAGAAAGAATTACAAGTAAATAAAACTGCCGCATTGAATGGATAATATTTTAAATTTCAAAATGGCTCAAATATAATTTTTGTCGATAATATGCTCGGAAGCCATTGAAAAAAGGGACAATAGAGTAAAAAGGGTCCACATTTAAATTAAATTTCAAATAAAAATCCAGCAAAAATTTTGAAACATTCATTATTATTTAAGAGCTTTTAGAGACAATGATTTGACCTGTGGTGTATTTTGAATGATTACTGCATAAAGCATTAATATGCCCCCTATAAATATTATTTTGTTAAAAATTAATACAAAATTAAATGAATGGCATAGCACAATATATTTTCTAAACAACTGTAATAATTTGTACGAAATTAAATTTACTGCATTATGCATATAAATAGTTGTTAATTTTATATTATAAAAATAATTTTTCAGATTAAAAATATCAATCTGAGTTCAGGATTCTTTCTAAAATCATTGATAAAAATATTGTAAAAAAATAAAATTTTCTGCTTACTTTTTCAATTGGAAACAATTTTTCAAAACTTTGGTATAACATGAAGGAAAATGTTGAGAATTTTCTTTGAATATTTCTATTTATGAGAGTGTTTCCATTTCTACGACAACTGTTCAGTCATAAATATATTTTATATTAAAAGATTGTATTTTTTTCAAGTCTCGCTTTCATACAAATTGCGCCATAAACTGTCTGTATGTCGATACTGGACAGATCTTTGAGATTTTAAAATAAATTTACAGTTTCACTTAGTTCTCTCTCATCTTATAAAATTCTAAAAAATACAAAAAAAAAAAGATCTGCAGTTTATGTGCCGAAATGGCAACAGGTCGAAAGTTTAAATAAGAAGACGACGTGTTGCTATGGAAATGAGATTTTGATTTCAAGAAACGCATGGAAATACTTTCATCGATGTTGCCACTAAAAAAGGCATTACGAAAAAACTGTTCCAACAGCTGAATTTCGAAGAAATAAAGCTCATCTTAAAAAATGAAGAATGGAAAGACCTACGGAACGAAACAGAAAGGCATTTCATTTTGGCACGTGACAAACCTAAATAAATTCAACTTTGGGATTCCTTTTTATCTGCTATTCCAAACTGAATAAACAAGGGATTCTGGGAAATCCCAGGAATCTGGATTTTGACAGTAAAAGGAAATCACCGATTTGCATAATGTGGAGACAGCGAGTCATGCGTTTAAGGGGAGAAAAGACTTCAGAACTGGAATTGAGTCGGCCTGAGATAGAATCAGTCTGCTAAAAAGATTGCATACTGATTTTATTAAAAAAAAACTTTACGATAATAACGATTTTAAATAAAAATGTTTAAAGAAATCACACCGTGATAATATTTTCAGTTTAATTTACCTATATTTATTATAGTTTTAAAATTCGCTCTCAGTTATATTGAATTCGTTATAACGGTCGTTAATTGAACCTATATTTATTATAGTTTATATCGCTCTCAGTTATATAACATTGGGTATACATTTAGTAATTAAAGCAATGAAAAGAGTTGATGTAAAATATACATAAAATTTTTATTTCAATTGATTAAAGTCAGAGGAAAATTTATTGGAAAATAAAATTAATATAATTGCAAAAGTAGTTTTTTAAAATTAGAATTTTAGAATTTTAATTATAATCAGAATTTTAGAATTTTAATTATAATTAGAATTTTAAAATTTTAATTTTAATTAAAATTTAAAATTTTAATTTTAATTAGAATTTTAAAATTTTAATTTTAATTAGATTTTTAGCTATAGTTAGAATTTTAGAATTTTGTAATTAGAAATTTAAAATGATTTACAAAAGTTTATGGAATAATAAGAAATTCCAAATTATTAAAGAAGTTCTTTAAAATTTTAGCAAAACCTTTTTTAGAACATTTTGCCAAGTAATTACGCGCCAAATTTAGTAATTTCAACAGTTCCGGAAAAGTGCGAGGATTGAACTTATAACTTTCTCTACAGAATCATTTTAAATATTATTATACCCCTGATGAGTATTGTTCAGTATTTAAAAATTTAAATTTCGTTTTCAGCAGCTATGTAGTTTTGGAATGAAATGTAATTTAATATTTAAAATAAGTTTCAAATATAAGCTGTTCATAATTAAACGACCCTTACTTTAAAGTTGTCTACAGGCAAAATTATTGTTAAAAAAGTTATGAAATTTTGCATAGGACATAATGATAGGATGAGAATTGTTGTTTGAGAAAATAAAAAAAAAGTTCAAAATTTCGCCCAAAGGGGTAGTTTTTCAAATGAATTACACATTTATCATATTTTTGACAAATTTAATTACCACAATTTGTTCAACATGGGAGCTATCCTTTTCCGTTGCCATCTGCATTCGTAAAATACCATTTTTTAGAGCATGTCAATGCCTTTCGAGCACAATTCTCATGCGAGATGGAGTTTCTCTACGCATTAGCCGTTGTGTAAAGGACTTTCTCCTTAATTCATAATCATTTTATAGAAGCCGTGTCCTCAACCGTCACTTTCGTGATCTGTAGCCTCCCCTATCTCCAGATCTAAATCCATGTGACTTTTGGCTTTGGGGATATTTAAAACATTGGGTAAGTCGTGATAATCCAAAAAACTTTACCCGATTTAAAAAGCAGCATCGCACAGCACATTCTACTATTTCCCAGAACACACTACGGTCAACTGTGGAACATGCTTAACATCTTAAGATTCCAGATGGTAGCCGAAAATGATGGGCTGCCATGTTGAACATGTTTTGTGGTAATTAAATTTGTCAAAAATATGCTAAATGTGTAATTCATTAGAAAAACTGCCCATGGTGGTGAATTTTGAACAATTTTTTTATTCTCTGAAATAAATTCCCACCCCTTTATTATGTTATATGCTAAATTTCATGACTTCCTAAACAATGGTTTCGCCTATAGACTACTTTAAAGTAGAGTCGTTTAATTATAAACACCCTGTGCATAATCACACTTTCATTCATCATATTATGGTTAGTCGAATATACCATTTACTAGATATATATTTTTTTGAAATAAAAACATTGATATGAATACATATTGACAAGAAAGGGAAATTTAAACTAATGCAAATGACTTAATATTAATGTAGGAATATTACGTTATTAAGCATTAAATGACAGTTTTTAAATACAATTTGATGAGACATTTATTTATATAAAAACCTACAGAATGATATTTTTATTTGAAGAGACAGACTTAACTGATTAATCAAACATTTGCTAAAATTTTTTATATTACACATTACGAGTAATAAAAACAGAAAACTTATTTTTTTCAATTGATAAACTAGATTTAATAGAATAAACTTCTGGGGAATTTTATTTCATTTTTTAAAAACGAATGGATGTTATATTATCTTTAGGATTTTAATTAAACTTCAATATTTTTCTTGTAATCTCCAACAACAACATCAGTCCAATAACGAGAATGTGATTAACATTGCAAAGAATGTTTTAGAATTAAAAAAATATCTTTTAATCTTTCATTCTAAATCATGTAACACAACTTCTTGGTTTGACAAGAGAAGATGACATATCCAGATACTTTTAGAGATAATTAATTCTTGAAAATTGTTATCACCTGTAATAATGTCACTTCTCTCTGTGTTTACAGCAGGAAAATTAATTAATCACAGCTTAGATGAAAGTTGAAAAATAAACCAAGAGAAGCAGTTTTGTTGTGTTTTAGTTAGAGATTCGATACGAAATTCTTAATTTTCCCACTTCTTATTAATTAAAATCTATGAAACGAAATTAATTAAATGCCCTATGGTAGATTATCAGGAAAAGTAATTTATGAAGAGAGAAATTTAAGCGCATAAAAACGAAATTAAACCTCATCAATTCTATTGTCAGATAAATCGTATATTTATTAGGAAAAATTATTATCACCTAATTTTCGACGCATTCCTTATGTAAATGAACTACTCTCTTAAAACAACCAGTTGATTCCCCAGAAAAAATGGTTGCTTTTGATTTAAATTAAATTAGTTAGATCTAACTTCATGCCCATTATTCAATCAAATTTTCTGATAATAAAGTTATGTTATTTTAATTGTTTCATTTAAATTTTATTTATAGCGCACAAGAACCTTTCTAATGGAGACACAATATCAGTCATAATGTTATAAAGAACAATATTGAAATTTAACGTTTTTATTCGTTTTGTAAATTGCGTAAACATAAAAAAGAATATATTCTGTTTAGATTTCAACAATGGGAAAAAAATAATGCTTTTAAATATGCAATGAAATAGTTAAAGCTATATGAATTCCAGTGCAATTATGTACATGTTGTCAGAAATCAGAGAATTTTTTTTTGAAAAAATTGCCATATCTCTGCTAAATTTGACACACACACACACGCACTCGTGCACACACAAACACACCCACCCACCCACAAACAAAAGGAACTGTTAGAGTAGGATCTCTGGTGATTAATCACTGGTATGTAAATAATACACAAATATCATAACATCAAATGTGTATATTAGATGCCACCCATGCCCAAATAAAACCAAAATTTGAAGCAAAACTATAACTACAGTCATAATATCACATACAAAATATCATACGTTGCTGTTCCATGTTTGAGTAATTATATTCATATACTTGTTGACAGAAGGTCAACATCTTTGCGTATATTGTTCAAAATTTGATAAGTATTTGTTGTTGTTGTTTATGGCACTTGTCATGGACAAGCCCCCCCCGCGTGCTGATGCATCAGTGGATTTAAGCCGAAAGGAGCGTCTTTTATTTTTGAAGTAGCACCAAATAGCGCCAAGAGTACGACTTAGCCACACACTCATCACATTCACTTGCACAGCCACTTTTTTACAGGGGGGCACATTCACACATCTCACAGATAGCACACAGAAGAACAACCATGCCCGAGCCGGGACTCCCAGAACACGAGAAAGACGCGCTGCTATATGTAAAGGTCATATACAAAATTTCATTCGTCTAGTTAAAAACATTTGGAGTTATAGAGGTCGCAGACAAATATTAGTTGTTTCAGTAACCTGAAACTACTATTTTTTCGACGATTCTATCTCAATAAGAGGCGAGACGGGGAAGAATGTGTTAATTTCCGGAATTTAATAAATTGTTTATTTCTTTTTTAACCCCTATTTTATTGAATCAAATCCATCCTGACTCATGTACAAAAACGCGAAGTATTTTAAAATCTATTGGCAAACAATAGACATAGTTCCAAAAATGTGCTTTCTGGCCTCATGGAGTTCGAAAAGATGAAGATTTTCTTATGTCTCATGGTCGAATTTTTTGGCCATTACAATACTATCTTTTCGAATACTTCGAATACAAAAAAGTAAGAAAAAAATCATAGCATTAAATAATAAACTATCTTAAATTGTTTTTCTCTCGTCTGCTTTACAATTTCACAAGCAAAAACAATAATTTTATTCCGAAATATGGAGCATAAAACGCGAACAAAAAAAATTGAGTTATAGTGGTCATAGACATATAGGCATCGTTAAAAAATAAGCTTTTTGGACATAGAATTCCGAAAGATGAAATTTTGTTTATATTTCGTGGTCGGATTTTTTTGGCTTTATAATACTTTCTCTTTGTATAACTCGACATGAAAAAACAATAAAAATTATAGCATAAAATAAAATATCTTAACATTATTCACTCACGTCTTTTTTATGATTTCACTAATGAAAACAATAATAGATTTTTGAATTTTAATCCGGAATATAGAAAATAAAACCCGAGTAAATCTCAACTCTTCTTTTGTGTGTAAACCACTAGTGATTCCCAGTTTTGATATTCCCAGGCGAAAAAACTTCCGACAAAGGCAATGTTGCTTTTACAGGATGCGACCTCAATACGAAGCAGCTTTCAACAAAAATACGTCAACAGCTCAAAATCGTTTGCTGAAATTAATGAGTGAATTGGTAGTACAGTTACTTGGGAACCGTCGAGATCTTGTCACTTTATTTTATTATTTCCGTCAATATTTTGTTCAGAAGGATATGAAGAAATATGTGGGAAATTTTTAGTAATGACTTTAAATCATCTACAAGAAGCTTAGATCTAAAAATATAATTATTGTAATTATGTGCTAGTGGAATAATAAATATTAAAATCTTTTTAGCATTGTAAACATTCTTTATATTTTCTCTATGAACACAAATGTTGATCTGTTTTTCTTCGCAATAATTTGACGGAATTTTTTCAAAAAAATAACTATCTAGAATCTAATTAAGGAATTTTTTTATGCGTGAAAAAAATAAGGTGAAAAATTGGGAGGGTTAAAATGAAAAAAATATTCTAAAACGTTTAATCTCTTTTCTTCTAACTTTGACAAAATTTATGAAAACTAAATCACATCATCCTAATTTCAGTAAAAAAAAATGTTGAACTAAAACATCACTTTCCAATTTTTTTAAAGGTTTCTTATCTATTTTATTATTGAATAATTAAAGCTTGTATCGATATTATTCCTTGTAAACATCTTAATCGAAAATTTCAATTACCTACCTATAATGACGATATTTTAAAAATATCGTTTGAAGAGATTCAATTAGTGAAGTTTTCATTTGAAATTAATTTTCTTGTAACAGATAGATTTTTTTGGATTAATTGATTCTTAGAGATCTTTATGGTAATAGACTTTTAAAAGTAAGAATTTCTTAAGGAAGTACAGAATCGACAGGCATGATAATTATCATTTAATATTATTCATTTATTAGTTTTAAAGAATATATATTAATAATGAATAGATGCAAAGATAAAATAAGTTGTAATGAAATGTAAATAAATTAATTTGAAATTGAATTCCGAGTAAAGAAAAAATTAAACGTAATGATGGCATTCTTATTGTTGAGTTTTTTCTTCGTTTGGAATGAATGGATTTCATTTTCAGAAATATTCAGCAAGGCAAGTTAGTTTTGTTACAGAATATATTCCATGGGACATTCCATAATAAAAGGAATGGTTTTAAAACAATGAATTGAAACGAAAATACATTAGAAAACTATTCAAGATGAACACTCTAATCATAAATTCAAAATCTAATTTACAAATATTTAAAAAAATATTTTTTAAGAAGGAAAAGTACTCTTCAATACGAAAAAAATTATTTTATGTTTTTTGATTCAATAAAAGTTGCATTGAGAAAAATCATGAAGTATAATTTTTATCATATAATCTCATTATCCAGTTAGTTATTTCAGAATTAATTTAAAAATATGTTCTATATTAAGAAAATGAAATTATTTATTAAGATATATTTTCTACTCTTTTTAGTACAGCATAATTCATTACTTTTTCCTTCCTTTTCATATATCTACATATAGTCTACTTTAATATTTCTTTCTTTTTAAAAAATCTGAAAATAAGATTTATGTTTATATATTTTCGATGTGAAGAAGCTTCTGGGAAATATAAATATTCATAGAGTATAAGATATTTAAATTTTTTCTTCATCTAAAAGAGATAAATTTGAAAAAAATGATAAGAATTAAGTATTTTATATCAGTACTAAAAATTAGATCATTCCGAAATAGCTTATAAACTATTAAAAAACTTGATTTAAAATGTTTAGTTATTCTTCTTAAGAAAGTTTTGTGTTATAAAAAATAATTGACGACTTAAAAGTGTAGTAAATTTATGTGTTATTCTTTTGCAACAAAATTAAAAATAAAGAATTACAGTAGAATCGAAGTTGATTTCAAAACTAAAAATGTGAGTTGGGAGTCTATGAATGAAAACTATAAACTAATTATGCTTGAAAAGGCTAATGATTCTCTTTTTATCAAAACATAGTTTTTTTATTCATTTACTGAACATTTTCCCTTCGGAATTATGGAACATTTGATTAATATTGATGCATATTATAACCCCAAAATCGTTTAAATTTACGATACTTATGTTTAAAATAAACTTATTGTACTAACTATTTAAATTTAAGACGGAAGAACTGGTAATTAAATGGCATATTAATTTTTTTTTGTTAATCAAAAAAGGCGTTCTATATTAAGAATTATATTTATGATATCAAACATTCAATATCAGAAATAAAATTGAAAAAATAAAATTAATATTATTTCAGTTTTTTGTAATTCATAAATTCATCCGTACTTTGGAATTGAACACGAATAATATAATGAGTTATAATGAAAAAATAAAAGCATAAACAACATAATCAAATCCTAAGAGAAATGGAAATCCTTAGAGAAATGGAGTAACAATTTCATTCAATATTTCACTTATCATTTAAAAGTTTATTGTATTTGGCTGTTAATCTTTACTATATGAATGACACGAAATTAGTAAAACAAGTTTTTAGACAGAAAAATATAAACTTCAAAAGAAATCGACTCATAAGTTATTTTACTGTATTTATACATTTAAAAATAACGAAAGTCATCTAATAAGCATAATAAAAATTTCTTCTGTATCCAAATCTAGACTTTCATTTATGTAATTGAATTTTTTATGTTTATTTTCAAAAAAAAATTGCTTTGAGATTATTCTAATTGGATTGAGTCTTAAAAGATTTAATTAACTGAATTAAATAAGCACGGGAATCATTTTGGATGAATAATTAATTAATTAATTAATTAAGAGAAATTTAAAATAACTAAGCGGTGAATTAATTTTTTTAAACTTATCTGTAAAGAAAATTGATTTTAAAGAAGAGCATTTTATTTAAAAATCTGCTTTTACCTAATTAAGATTTTTTATTTATTGAACATGTTTATTTATCCAATGTTTTTAGTTCTTTTCGAATGTTTGCAAATAGTAAATGTTTATTGGCGAATTAATCAAATCTTTACTTTTCAAAACATACAGTTAATATTATTTTTTTCAGCGAAGGTCTGATTTCCAAACGATTTTTTTAACTGGATTCTTGTCTATTTAAGAAGCCTTGAAATTAAATCAGTTGTTGACAAAATAATTTTTTTATAAAGCATTCTTACAATATACTTTGAAACAAACTACATAAAAGCATATATATTTTGCTACATAAATATACTCAGTATTTTATTAAAATCGGTGATTTCGCAAATTTACATTGTGTAAATATAAGCTTTTCAGAAGGGTTTACTTTTATTTGTCAGACGATTTGTAAATAAACCTTTTCAGGTTTACCTTTTAGTGTCAGACGATTTGAAATGCATTAGCATTTTGCTGAAAAAAGTTTTAACTAAAACAGTGTTTCTGATACACTTTTTCCACCGCATTCCTGATTACATACAAGAGTAAAATTTGTTCAGTTCTTAGTATGAAAGATTTCTTATCAAAAAGTTTCTTTCTTTTTAAAAAAGGATATCGGGATAATCGAAATCAAAATGTTTTCTTTAAAATAATAATAATTCAAAATATTTGCAAAAATTATCTTCACTTTTATAAAAAAATAATTTTATCAAAAATATTTAAAAAAAATTATCAACACATCTAGTAATTTTTGATTATGCTAACTGGGAAATATCTCAAATTTTATTTTAGTATCCCTATCTACTTCTAAACTTTTTATTTGATTTCAGCTTTTGGTAAAAATTTTAATTTTCTGTTTTGCTTTGCCTTTTATTTAGCAGCAACTTAATACTGAAATGATTTTTTTTTTTGAATTTCGGAAGATGGAAAATATAAAAATAGTCGTAAATTCCTTAACCGAACCTCAAAATATTTTTTAAATGAAAAATTATATAATTTCAAGTATAAAATAAACAGTAATTTGCATATGAATTACATAAATACAAAATGCAGGCCATTTTTCAGTAAAAAAAGTTTTTTTTAATAATTGTACTATTTTTATATCTACTGTCAATGACTTTTAGTAATATTTACAGGTATTAATTACATCTCTATTAAGTTGATTTAATATGATAACATGAAGAGCTTCAGCCAGTAAATTTAAATTACATTATTGTGCAAAAAATATTTTTTACAAAATTTCAAAATTAAAAAAAAAAATCAGCAAAACCAATTTTATTTCTTTTTATCATGTCAGAACATGATATTGTTTTAGGAATGAGGTTTTGTGGCGTCAACAAAAACCTGTAGGTGAAAACTTGAAATTTTATTATCGGCTCGAGCATCTCAAAAAATCAGCTTTTAATAACGTGTTACCATACCATTTAGAAAAGCTCCGATAAAAAAAATAAGTTAATGACTACCGCAAATAAAACCGAGAAAAATGTCATTTTGAGCACAGGGTTACATGAAAGGAAATAAATATAAAATGTTATATTTTTTTTAAACAATAAATGCGAGACAATGTTTTTTTTGGATCGTTTGCCATACTAAAGTGACTCATTCAATGAAACAATTCAAATGAATAAAAATGCAATTTAACTTGCACGAGCACGTGGTGCTTGGCCGTTCAAGAAATGATGTTCTGACATGATACATTGAAATATGCATAGCAGATTTCATTTTAATCTTCTTTATTTTTTCTCTATTTTTAATAATTTTAGAGAAAAAAACTACTCCGAAATATATTTTAAAATAACCCTTTTCCTCGTCTCAGTTACAGCATTTATATGAAGATACAGTGTGATGATATATAAGGAGTTTTGTGTTTGCTTATTATCATTTTTATCATTGATAGCAATTTTGTTATAATAAAAATAGACGGAAGATACATAAAGCATTCTTAAGCTACTCTTTCGAACTAAGAGTTTGAACCCGTTTAAAGGTTTTGTAACTTGCTTACTTTGAATTTGTAAGTTGACTTGGAATTAAAAAGATTTTATTTGTATTTTTTTCGTGATGTTCGTTTTTTATTCGTATTTCTGTCCTCGTCACAAACAAGCAATAAGTCTGCTTATGTGAATTAGCATAAGTCTTTTGTTTCTCTCCAATAGTTAAGCTTAATAAGCCAAAAACACTTCCCATTTAAATTTCAAATAGCTCAGAGCTTTCGGCTTTCATTTATTCAATATTAACATCCCTTTCCAAATTTTAACCAATAAATGTCAGACTTCGAAAAGCAATTTCAGGGGTGGATAGAACAGGAGTGTCTTTTCAATATTTCCCCCACTTAATGCTCATTGCCTTGTTTAAATAACCAGCAGTTACAGTATCAGGGGCATGAAACAGTGTTTGGAAATAGAGATCTATTCTCATCTTCTTAGTCCTCAGCATCAAGTCTCATACTCACAAAGACTGAGGGTAAAAACATGCAGTTTGCTATTATACACTTCAATCAAGCAGAGTTTCCCTTCGCCCCAACTAGCCAAATTACTTTCCATCTCTTTTTAATACCTGCAACGTCACCTAGTGTGTCATAAAATTAAACTAACACAAAATGTATGTATATCATAACACATGTTATATTTCAGCCTATAATAGTGTAAAACTTTTTTTCAAAGAAGAAAATCTCTGTAAACGACTTTTCTCTTTATCATATCCCATATGCCTGTAAATTTTATAAATAATTTTGTTTTTATTTTTCCGTACTGCAAATATTTCATTACTTAAAATAAAATTCCCGTAACATACCCACCAAACAAAGTGACCAGAATGGTCACAGATACGGGGGTATGAGACGGCGTTCTCTTCTGTTTGCATTATTTAAATGATTGCTAGCATTATATTCTTTTCTTTCAAATGACGGTTTTTGTCTTAATAATAATAAAAAAAACAATTGCCTACTATTATGTACTTCACTCTTCCTTTTAAATAAAAGAAATAAAAATAGGTCCATCCTTCTTGCATAGGATGTGCAATGTGGTCTTGCCATTTCGTCATAAAATTTCACTCAGAGAATAGATAAAATTAATATTCAAGCAACATCAATACAGGAAACAAAACTATGTTCTTGCAACAACAACAATAACAGGTTATTTTCACCACTTGCGTCCAGCATTTTATAAAACCCTCGAGCCCAGAAATTGTTTCCGACAACCCTCTTCATAATCAAAAATAGATTTAGTAAAGCCATGTTCAGGAACAGGCGTTGGAAAACGAAATTAGAATACAACCCTGTAACAGTAACCCTCCCTTACATGAGTTTCGCAAAAACAAGACACTATGTCGTAGCACGCACCATGAAACGGGGACTGTCCAATGGGGTTGGCTGTAAGATGAAATTCATTAATTGCAAGCGGAGGTGATTGCCTAAAATGTAGGAGGATATTGCTTTATGTTGGCATCTAAAGCGACTCACTGAACCAAGACCAAATCGTTTGACACCAATGGGTCAATCCGCTAGGAGTCCAGGAGTAGACGTCTGATATCCGTTTGGTTTAAGGGTTGACCTCCGATACCGCTATTGACACCTGTGCATGTGTTCTCTTTTATTAGGCGTAGATTGGTTTTTTCATTTTTCTGCCTCAATGTCACATAGAAACAATGGCAGACACCACGCATACTAGCAAGGGATTCAATTTGCCAACAAGGCCGCCGGTTTGAGTTTTGTTTATTGGTATGTGTGGATTGGAGGTTTCTTTTTTTCTCGATTGTTGATGACAGAATCATCAACACGAGGGGTGTAACTTGCGGACAGCAAATGTAGTGTTACAAATGGAGAAGAATAATGGAAACCATTGGATTCCGTTATCATTCTTTTTCCCTTCTTTCGTTTTGACGGAAAAATGACAAAAAATTGTTCCGTCTGGAATAGAGGTGTTGAGGGAAATGACCTTTAATGGTAAACATGGGATAGTCATAATCGGACATCATCTTTTAATGATGTGTGTGTTTCTTGACAATGGAAAGGTCAATTTGTTTGCACGAATCGACGTAATCAGCGTAAATAAAAAAAATATTTGTTTGTATTTTACATAACTTACTTCATGATTCATAATTGTTTTGGTTTTATGAATTTATTCTTTTGATAGGACAAAAAAAACTAAATTTTTGCAATGAGGACAATGGATGCTTTTATTAAATGAAATTACATCCCAATAATGCTCCATTTTTTGAAGTAATATGGCGTCTGTTTTAAAATAGAGCTCAGAGTTTTCAAACTATAGTGAGAAGAAGAGGACGCCATTTAAATCGATATTCGTTTCATAAACTTCTGAGTCAAAACCAGAGAAGGAAATTCTGAACCTCGATGACAGATTTAATAATCATTAGCCTTATTTATATGAAAAATCCTTTGTAGAATGCGGCTCAATTTGGAAAATTTTGACAGGAAATTGAAATATTACCCCTAGGATATTCTAGTCATTCTTTTTCACGTGACTTAGTTAAAGGCATAAGAATTATTAAGATTTGGAATAGATTTTAGGATTTACAGAGAAGAAAGGCGTTTGTCTGTGAAGATTGTGTCGCCTAATGGCATAAGACATCTTATTAGATTCTCACAATTCCCTCACGATTGGGATTTCAAGATAATTGAATCCATATCATTTCCCAGATCTCAGTAATTCTATCAGAACATATAAAACTATTGAATCTGTTATCTCTATAATATCTGAGGTTGTCAGAAAATAATTCAAAAAAGAAAAACTAGATCTTCATCAAGTTGGTTGTTATTCGATAATATTGACAATGCTACGACTGTTATAAGAATATTATTCAGAGACCTTTTACCTGGATATATTCGTTTTTTAGGTTAATAGACTTCTGAGATACGTAGAGGTAACTTTTTTTTACATGTAATACATATATGATACAAAATTTCAAGCTTTTAATGCGTAAGGGATGTATTCTATTTCAATCTCTAGTATTATTTTACAATTTTATTTATTAATTATCCTTTTAAGAGATATTTTTTTCATTTGATGGATTGGGATATTGTTCTAATTTTTTTTAAAAAAAATTGTAGATAATCCTCGAATTTTTTACATAAAAAACAGATATTCTTACCATTTATTTGCTGTGAATAAAATAGCTGAAAATAGTACAAAATCATCATAATTATAAACTTATTTCTTCTGGATTAAATTAATTCATTCAATTTTTCAGGAAATTTTGCATTAGGTTTTCTTTAAAATTTCTTATAAACGTTTTTCATGGTTTTAAAATAAACAATATATTCAATATTAATATTAAAAATTAAACGTTTATACATGTATAAGTATCGTCTGCAACAAAATCACAACATTTAATTTATGAATTATATTCACCTATATGTATTCAAGTCATTAATTTAATTATGGATATGTTATGATTAATTGAGATAGTAGATTTATAGTTAATAGTGAACAAGAATGATTTGAAAGGTGTGTTCAATCAGGAAAATAACACACGAATTAATTCTACAATATTTACATTATCGCCGAATGTAGTGACACTTTTCATCAGAAAGAATTAGAATTTCTATTTCACCTTAAATCTTTGAGAGCTTTCTAACATAATTTATAAATATAATTTTTATCAAAGTGAAATTAAATTATTGAAGATACTTTAATAATATTATTTCTCGACTTTACATCAAACACTTAATTTATCAATCACGTAAAGTTGCATTTTCAAAAAAAAAATATAAATTCGTACAGTCTACTAAACATTTTAAAATTTTGACTATGGAATTACTATTAACATGACATTTTGATGTGGTGCATTTATACTTTCTAACTTAATACGGAAAAAGTGATAAATGAGTTTTTTTATCTGAAAATTTACTATAGCATAAATTTTTATGCTTTTAGTACACATTCATTAATTAAGATGAATTAAATAATTTATGGAAATAATGATTTCTACTTTCGCTTAAAATATTTTGTCTGTCTGGGTTATATCATTAAAAAGGCGTCAGGTTGGTATATTAAATTACATTTATATAAAAGAAAAAAACATATAATTAATTTTCATTTTTAATGTATTTAAATTTTTTTACAAATTTATGTGGAAAAAGTTATTTTAAATTTTATGCGATTATAAATGCTTCAGGATAATTAAACCGTTTTATGTTGTCTTATGAATATATCAATATATATTAAACTAATTTAAACAGTTAGATGCTAGTTACATTATGTTTTCTTTTTGTTTCAGAAGTAGAATGAATCTCATTTGCTCATATAGGATATTTGTGATATTAATAGTCTTCATAAAATTCAGCACCGGTAAGTGATATACTTTTCTAATTAATCTCTAACTATTATTCTCTTTTTTATAACTTTATACATCTGATCTTTTTGTCTTTCAAAGAAAATATAATAAATATAGTGTAAAATATGATAATTTTTTTAAATATTTTAGTAAGAAGTTTCTTTTTTTTGGAATAAAATGTATCTTAAGTTTGTTTTATCTTAATATATTTTTCAAAAATTGGCGTCTATTTTTTGGTTTCCAGCTCTATGAGTTTAAAAAAATTCCAGCAAATAGTTTTGCACTTTATTACAAAATTGGCATAAAGTTCCTTAAGCTGGTTTTATTTTTATCTAAAATTTGCTTAATATTTTCCCCAATCACTGCTTCTCTAAATATCTTGAGATAACACTGCTCTCTGCAATACGGCATATCTTAAAAATCTTCAGGAGTAGAATTTTCCTTGGAATTTTTCATGCTTTTTAGAATATGCATTAAAAATTTAATGAGAAAAGGCATTATAATTTTTTTGTTCTAATGTCAGGATATCCCAAGATGGAATAATTATTTAATCAATTATTAAATTATTATTGTAGAATTTTATTCCAGAATCAGTTTCTAAAAGTATATAAAAATAGCAAAGGAAATAATTTTTTGAATATCTGCTCCTAATAATAGCTAAATAGTACATAATACGTAAAAATAGTACATGAAAATATGAATAGAAATAATATTTTTTTAATTGATCATAATAATAACTAAAATTAAAAATGATTATTTAGTTTTAATAACAAGTCTCTAATAAAGAAAAAAACTTATTAAAAAATTGTTAAATTACCAAGAGTTTTTAAATAATCAAAGATTGAATTTTATAGAATAATGACAAATGAATGGATCTTATGGATGCTATATTTAATGAATTGCTTTTAATAATATGCTAAAATTACAAGATATCGCTTTTTAAATAAAACTCTTTATTAATTTAGTAATCTTTTGTAGCAGTTATATTTTTTTCAAATCTATTGGACTCTAATACCAGAAAATAAATTATTTATTAAAATATAATAGAATAAAAATTACAAAGATTTAGAATTTAAAAAAAATCGAGAAAATAGCCATTTATTTAAGAGGTAATTTCAAATTTTTTATAAAACAAAACATTCAATATAAAACAAGGATTTTATTTTAAAATATCGTCAATTGTTCTCAGTAAGATTATTCATGTTTTTCAACAGCTGCTAGCAAACGATAAAGAATTCTTTTGTTTGCTATTTGTCAACTGAATGTCAACGCAATGCCAAAGTGATTTAAATGAATTTATTCTGCACTAATAAAATTTTTCATTGTTGATTAATTTAATTTGTAATTATTTGAAATTTTAATAGAATTTAAAAACTGTAATTATCATAGGAAGACTTACCTTCATAATTTAATGTACCTTTTTAATTTTAGATAGCAGATATATTTTCTAAAAAAATGACATGAAATATTTTCAAATACATTTAAGTTTATTATAGTTTGCTTTTAGTTTTAATACAAAATCAGCCTTTCAGAAATAATAGTTAAAAGTTCGAAGGAGTTGACTGAAAGCAGTTTCTAACATTTATTTTTATATTCTAATCTTAATCTTAATCTTAACTTAAGATAATTTTGAGATATTTTGAACATATTTGGATGATAACACTTAATCTGTTTGGAAGAATTACATGCCATATAGCGTATCCGATTTTTAAATTAGCATAACACTAAATAATTTGTATAAATTAAATGAATTATTAATAAACTATGCCTACTATTATATTTTAATAAAATTGTTACGGAGATAGCTTTAAAACTTTAAGTGTATTAAAACTTAATTCGATTTGGTCATTTTATATAAAAAAACAATATTTAACAAATATTTATTTTCTTATTTTGAATTTAATTAAGATATGAAACATTTTTAAGCATTTAAATAGAGCTTTATTTTACTAGGCAAGACAGTTTTAAACACAAATATTTCGGGATAGCAAGTTAGAATAAAAATTCTTTTGCACATAAATATAAAAGTCAAATATTTTTAAAAGAATAATGCTTCGCATTACAAATTGCTAAAATTTTAAATAAGATTTATATGATGAACTTATTAAATAATAATAAAAATTATCAAATAAATATCAATTCCATTTTCTTATTTCCATGAAATTTGGTAATAATGAATGTAGTCATTAATAAACATTAGTTTACATTTTTTAAGAGGCAAAACAATTTTACATTCTCTGATGTCGATATACCCACGTTATTTCTGAAAAATCACATTGTCATATAGATTCAAGCTCGTCAAGACAATTAAGAGAGAATTTGATACAGGATTAATTTATAAAGAAATTTGAATTAAAAAAGCATCTTCAATAGAAGTTCACCATTCATTATTGAACAAAAGTTCTGAATTGGTCATCAGACGATTTTACAATTTCGATTTTATATCACGCGTATTTCAACAAGGAATTTAATTCAACAAATTCAAAAGTAAATTTTCTTAAATATTTCTAATATTTAGGGTTTAAAAACCTTTAATAATCTACAGATTTTTAAAAAAAAGACATTAATATTTAATTTAAGTATAATAAAATATACAATATGAAGGATAAAGAGGAAACAGTACTCAGTTTTACGCATAGAAATATTTATATACTTGCATAATTAGGTTTGAGAAATATTGTTACAACTAAACTTGATTTAAAATTTAATTTTTTCACATTCAATACATTCCAGCGTTTTCATGTTTTTCAAATACTGTTGGTGATTGTTGTGAAATATTGTGAAGATATCAGTCGGATTTAGACAGTATTTTTAAGTACCGTCTGTAAATAAAGGATTAAAGATACTTTATTATAAATTTATATGATATTTTACTATTTTTTACATGTAAATTTTATAATTTATCAAAAATTTAAGCAAAAATTACTATCTTTTTTTATAGAATTCGCCTAAATTTCCACAAATAATCAACATAAAAATTATTCACATTCTAGAAATGATACTATAATTATAATATGCTTACTTAATTCAAACTTACTAAGCTGTCTTAGTAACTCAAGCTACTTAGAATAAATGTTAGGTCGGGAATTTCCGCAATTCATTATAGTGCCGGATTTAAGAAGTATTTTAAAATACCGTCTGTAAATAAAGGGTTAAAGTTACTCTATTATAAATTTATTTGGATATTTCACAATTTTTGAGTTATACGTAAATTTTACTAATTTAAAACAGTCCAGGAGATTTTTTAGTCAACCTTTCGTTAACATGAAAGAATATAACGAAAAGTAGTTTCCTTTCTTACTTACTAACTATAGTTTATGCTTCTAATCTAAATAAATATTTATCAATATTTTAAGCAAAAATTATGATAAATTTTTATAGAATTCACATAATTTCCAAAAAAAATCAACATAAAAATTATTCACATTCTACGAATAGTTCTAACAATATATACAGGCTTACTTAATGCAAACTTACTAAGCTGTCTTAGTAGCTCAAGCTCCTTAGAATACATATTAGGTATTAGAATTTCCGCAGTTCATTACAGGGAACACGGACAACTGCCGATCTGCAGCGCAATATCTAGTCTCGTGATGCAGATGTATACAATTCTGAAATGTGTTGATCAACTGAATGTATTGAATATATGTTACCGCAAACATTACATTGGATATATTAGCAGTGCATATATGATTTCGGCGCTCTCTGTGTATGGAATAGGGCTGAATATAACATGATTCTATATAATCTTCATTAGAGTGCCTGTATTATGCAGTTATCTTGTTGGAGCATTTGTATCTTTTCTCTTATTCCTTGCAATTAAACAAAGAAATTGAAAATCGAGTAAGATTTTATACAAAACGCTGTTTTACGATTTATGCAATGCAATAAGATTTTATATAATATGCTTTTAGTAATATATATCAGAAAATTTTTGCGCAGTATTTCTTTTTGATAAAATTCGTTTATACAATAAAATGACATTTAGTTTTTATTTATCAAATAACGTGCCGACTTTGACAACAAGCTATTCAGCCGGAAAAATTGGTTATATTTAATTCTAATTTCGTGTAGATATAATCATGTGTCCATGATTTCCTCGAATTTCAAGGAATTAAATCGAGTGATTTTTTTAAATATATTACATATGCTCTGTAATTGTACATATGAAACTTTTCCGGTAATAGCATAGCATTATTACATTTTAAATGTGACTTTCGTTTATTTTCTAAATCTCGGTGTATTATAACTTACTTTCGTGATCATAATAAACTATAAATCAAATCCGGTTTCCTTCTGCAATGAAAGAATATCATGGCTTAAATATTTGATGAAAATGGGCTGAATTTCTGAATAAAGTTGTCTTTGTTAATTCAATAAAATTGTATTTATTGCACATAAAGCAAGAATAATATATGTTGGAAGTAATAAAATAATGTTGGTAATTCAATAAAAATGTTGAAAAATGTTGAAATGTTGGAAATATTTGAATAATAATGTTGGAAATTCAATAAAAGCAATAATGTTGGAATGTTGTAAATATAGAATAATAATGTTGGAAATTCAATAAAAATGTTGAATAATGTTGGAATGTTATAAATATTTGAATAATAATGTTGGAAATTCAATAAAAATATTTAAAAAATGACCATAATTTGAGAAATTAAAGTGCCATTAAACACATTTTTTAAATTTTTTCGATCAGTGTAATGTTTATATTTGTGCAATAATATGTTCGGAAATTAAAGCGAAAAAACGCTAAAATTCACCTTCATTTTTAAGCAATTAAAAATTTAATTCGAATTAAATAATCCCTCCACATTAATATTTCCGTCCTTTAAAGTATATATGTGGTAGCTGCATATAAAATGGAATTGCCGGCAGAGTGGACACACACACACACACACACACACACACACACACACACACACACACA
>JAOUZG010019144.1:4542695-4568757 GCA_026289955.1 Argiope argentata
TATATATATATATATATATAATGCAACTCGAAATGCGTTGCTAAGCGCAAAACTGGAGAACGGATCCACCAATTTGGCTAATTTTTTAAAAATATTTTCGTTAAGACACGAGGATGGTTCTTACGGAGAGAAAAAATTAAAAAACTGCTTGGAAAATAGTTAAAACGACACTTTTCTTACTTTCCCGCCAAAAATCTTCATTTCCTTCCCCCCACACCAACTGAGTTAGATAGCAGGAAGTAATAAATTATGATTTGTTTAGAAAGAAATACGCGAAGTTAGTTGGTTTTCATTCGTAGCTAACGGGATGTTTAAAAAAGAAAGAAAATAGTTGCTTTTATTATTAGTTGGTATGAATATTTAATCTATGCCTGCTCAAAATAAAGTCTGGGCAGCGAAGAAAAAAATTAATAACAAAAAGGAAAAAAGGGTTTATAGAAAAAAAAAGTAGTGAAGAAAAAAAGGATAGAAAAGAAAAGAGGGGTGTGTGTATCACCATTATTTCGTCTGTGCGAGGCATTTTCCAAGCTGTTTTTAAGCTTTTGCATCGCTTGAAAACCAATCGTGTCTTTATTTGTTTAGTGAGTTTACATTTATGAAAATTTAGATATCATTATTCTATAAAAACAGAATTTTAGACCTTTCCCTCCACCATTGAAGTAAAATATCAATTCCGGGACGATCATTGCACGGATAGAAAGAGAAAGATGAGTAGCACAATGAACAGATCATCTGAAGAAAATAATACTATAAATGAATTATATGATTATCAAATTTTGTTTGGTTTAAAAATATTTTGGTGAAAAACCTGTTATGAGACACGGCTACATAAAATATTAGCGAGCATTAATACTGGCGAACCGAACCGAAGAAATAATAAAAAATATTATCATTGTGAAACTCCAATAAAAAACTATTTCAGAAACAAGCTAATAAACTAAAATTATTTCTGAATTAAACTAAAAAAGCACAATTGCATTTAGAGAGAGCTAATCTGCTACTACTTAAGTACAGATGAACATAACCAAATTAGAAAAAATACCAAGTCAATAAAAGTAAAAAAAAATAAGAATCCGGCCTGAAAATTTTCTGAATTGTTAGAGATTCAAACAAAGGTTTTTTTCTAAGAGGGATCTGACTATTTGCCTAACGAAAAGTTTATATTGTTGGACTAATAGACAGACCACTCACAGAAAAAAAACTACTTTTACATTTATTTATTTGATATATTTACTAATTTGTTATATAGAAGATATTATAGTGAGTAAACTCTTGAAACTTGGTCAATATGGCCATCTGGGTCAGAGAGAATGGAAATTGAGAATGGTTAAAAATTTTATTTTTTATAACTTCTTTAGGTTTGAATATAGCAAAATAAATCAAATTAGCCAAATGTTCATCTTATAAATATGTATTCTATTGAAACTTTTGAATTAAAAGATTTTTGATAGCTGCAGTTACTTAGAAGAAGTGCCGGGAAGTGAATTTTAATTCCTAACTTTGACTAATTTTAATACGATTTATCTTGACTCTTAAATAAATAAAAATAATCTAAACTTTATTTCCCTTCCTTAGCTTGAAAGCCTTTAAATCCATATGGATTAAAGCCCACTATTTGCAAAAATATAATTAAATAAAAAGAAAGATCCAGAAATATTTATTGGCAACAATATATAAAAATGATTAGCATTAGAAGATTTTAGAAATAACACGTGTTTTAGTTGTTTTTTTTAATAAATATCCTTGATTGTAAAAACTTGTTTATTTAAATGCGGCAATGGAGATAATGTTTTTGAGATGCTCGTGCAGATAATAAAATTTCAATTTTTTACACACGGATTTTTGTTGACGCCACAAAACCTCGTCCCCAAAACAAAATCATGTTCTGACATGATAAAAAACGTGTTTCACAGAAATCACTTTATTTATTGAGCAATTATTATCTTGCAATAAATTCTGATTTATGCAATATCAATATAGTCATCATTTATAGTCCCTTCAATGTATCAAATTTTAATTTTTTTGCTTAAAAATTGAAATTAATTTTAAAATATTAAGTTAAATGAAATGAAATAAAATAAATCTTTATCTGCTTTGCATCTCGATGAAATTACTACTTTTTAGATTCACCATAAAATTTTGAAATAAAATTTCACAGTTAAAGGAAACTAATTCATTTATGATTATAAAAAAGTTATTTCTGGGAAAAAATCCCTCGGCAAATAAACAGTAAAAGATTTAAATGAAATCTGATATGCATATTTCAATGTACCATGTCAGAACATCATTTCTTGAACGGCCAAGCACCACGTGCTCGTGCAAATTAAATTATATTTTTATTCATTTTAATTGTTTCATCGAATGAGTCCCTTTAATACTGCAAACGATCCAAAAACGTAGTCACGATTTTATTGCTTAAAAAAATATCACATTTCCTATTTATTTCATTTCAAATAATCACGTCCTGAAAATGACATTTTTCTGAGTTTTATTTGCTGTAGTCATTAACTTAATTTTTTAAAATCAGAGTTTTTGTAAATGCAATGGCGATGCGTTATTAAAAGCTGATTTTTTTGAGATTCTCGTGCAGATAACAAAATTTTTATTTTTCGCCCACGGATTTTTGTTGACGCCAAAAACCTCATCCCAAAAACAACATCATATTCTGACATGATAAAAAATTCAAAAATATTGGCAAATCTGCGAAACTTACAATACGTAATTTTCAGTTAACTCTTAGCGAAGTTATCAACCGAAAATCAAAAGTAAATAAATTTAAAATTAAAATACTTTAAATATCTAATGGTAAAATTTTAATATGTTTCTTAAGAGATCAGAGAGTATACTACTTTTGCATGAAGAACGATCTGAAGTTTTTTGATAAAATTTCTAAAATGAAAAAAAGTCAAAATGATTATTTCTCATATTCCCAATTTAATAATAACAGCAAAATACTCCCATTATCTTTAATTGTAGATTTCTTTTTACATTTTACCATGGAATGAAGCATCTCTAAGATCACATAATTATTAAATGAAACTCAAGCTATCTTCTTTTTGCTACAAAGAGAATAGATTACTTAGATTACCTCTGCCAGCAAAATGCATCATTCAATGAAAAAATACATTTTCTGAAAGTTACAAAAATATATTGAATCATTTACAGCATAGCGACTTAGAGAAAAACTGAAAAGTAAATTTTGAAAATATGTTTAATATTTTATTTCATTTCCATTAATGCTATGTAACTGTATAAGACAGCTTTAAAACTTTTCACATTTACGTTTCTTCCGCAAATTCTTCATACGTTCTGAAAATGGAATATAAAATCTTATTTTTATGTTTGAATTTTTCACGAAAAACCGTTTTTCCCTGTTGCCAGTAGATTTTCAAAATAGGAACAACAACCGATTCAAGTTTTTTTTGTAGTCCCTAAATAAAATATTTAAAAAGAAGAGTCAACAGAATCTAAAAAATATGGCCCAATTTGAAGAAATAGTCAGTGCAACATAGAAATAGCAACATAGCCAGATGCAACACAGACAAAATGCTTGACTGTCTAAATTCTAGTTTTTTTTATTAATTCAATAATTCTGAGTTCATTCTTATTGCAATTTTAAGTTTAATCAAATAGATTTATGATTATGATAGATTATGATAAATTTTGTTGAATAAACATTCAGAACTAACTAGACAAATTGGTGGTCTAATATTATTTAATATCTTTTGTTTATCATTGAAAAGTTTTTTTTCTTTGCACTCAAAAGTTTTTACAATTGCTAGGTATCATATTTCTCTAAGTAATATGATAATGCTATTTTCAACGTCAAAATACGCATTAATTTCATTTATTGTCAAAATTTTGGAATGATTTTTAAATTATAAATATCTGAAATACACAAAATTCCTCACCAATTTGTATCTTTATTTTCTTCGTAGTTTTAATAATTTTTTTACGATCCATAAATTATTTTCTTTGGAAATTCATGATTTAGAATCTTTAGTAACAAAATTCATCTTCTGTTAGCGAAAAGAATTTACAATTTATATGTAACAAAAAATGTCAGCAATCGAATAAATATTTGCATATGGATCTTATTATAAACAGTTTGTTTTTGGAAAAAAGAATAGCAAACGATAATGATTGACGATTACTATTAAGCCTTTTTCATAAATTCTCTCCATATGTTTTAAACAATAAAGGAGTATTTATTTAATATCCTTATTGGTTTATACGATTGAAAATAAGGTTTCCATTAAGTGTAAATTATATGAGCATTTATTTCTTTTACTTACGATTAAAAGGAAATTAAATGCTTTACCAATTTGATTCTACAAAATTTAAAGTTATAATATCTCTTCATAAAATACAATTTGAGAATTATTACTCAACATTGCAAGCACTAAAATTCTGCGTGCTCCCTTGATCATAATTAGATAAATTGACTAACTATTGTGAATATACGATTATTTTTCTTCTAATTCTTGGTTTATGTTTTAAATTTAGCTTACTGGAGATTTTATTGCTTTATTACATAAATTTTTCCTTATCCACTTGTTTCAAAAATGATTTTTTTTCTATATTTATAATGGTGAACTTATTTAAAAACTATTGAAAATGCTAATTTATTTATTATGTAATTGTTCGAAACAAAAATATAAATTTAATGAATTCAATAAACTTAAAATTACGAATATCAATTCAGAATTCGATATTTCTTTCAGATTTTACTAATTACTTAAAATATAAAAACCATTTAATTTACATACATATTGCATAACTATAATTGTTGAAAAATAAATGTTTTAATTCTCCGAATCTTCTTAGATATAAATGGAAACAATAATTATATTTAATAACAAATATAGAAAACAAAGAATATGTGTTTCGCTTCTCTTTATTTTATAAATAGAATAAATATTTAAACTTTCTTTTTTTAGTTATTTATTTATTTAGAAATTCAAATCAATTTGAAAAACCTATTTCTAAGTTTAATTTCAATGTATAAATTTTTACATTCTTTCAATTATTTATAATTTCCATTTGGAGAATCATTTTAGATATTCAAATCATTGCTCAAATCATCATGGTTTTGAAACTATTTGCGATAAGATGGTCTTTTCATCTAATTTAACCTATTACCTGCTGGAACGTAGGAAGTCACCCCAACTAATTTCTACAAAAGCTGAAACATAGAAAGTCGTTCTCCGACTGTTACATTAACATCGGCTGAAATGTAGAAAGTCGTTTTTTGAAAATGAAAATGTTTCTAAGATGGATTCTGATATAAAAAATCGTCATTGCTTTGACTTTTTGTAATGGAGGTCATTTTATTATGACAAACAGATTAAAGTTATCGTGCAACTCTCCAGAATGCTATCATCACTATATAAATATAATATCCTTCCGATTTTCTTTAATGAATTTATTAGAAGGTATAGAATTAAATTTAAAGTATTCTATTAATAAAATAAAAAAAAACATGGGCCTAAATTATAGAAAGTAAACCAGTGAAAATAATCTTCCCAACACTTGCCATGCCACACAATGCCTTATATAGCCCAATAGTTGGGAAATATTAGCTTTTGGCGTCAATTTAGTATTCTTACTGGGCATGTAATATAATCCTTGAAGAGTTTATTTCTGGAATTCGTTCATAGTATCCAAATATCGAATTTTTTTCAAATACATTTTTCAAAACCGTCTGGAATAAAGATTTGACACAAAACTGCACTTTTAGTTGCAAATTCCCATGCCAAATTTGATACCTTTAAGTCATTGTGTTTTGAATTATCATGTTTACATTTTCCTGAAAGTACAAACCGATTAAAAATGAAACTTTTGCTGGATTTGAAAAAAATGATAGGTGTCTTCTCTATAGATCTAAATCTGTGCACTGAATCTTATCTATCTAGCGCTCTTGGTTTTGTAGTTATCATGTTCATTTATTTTAAAATAGGCAGGCAAATGAACTTCCGTTGAACAAATTTTACTTAAAATTTATCAGTAATCTGCAAATTTAGTATAAATATAGCATATTGAATGTCTACTGTTTTGCTCAAAGCAATTCTGTCTCAGACAGACAGACAGACAGTCATTTTCTAAAAATGTGTTTTTCGTACTCAGGGAGATTTGAAGCGCAGAGATTCGTCAAAACATGTACGAATTTTTTGACGATTACTATATTTTCTCTATCCTACATATACAAGAACTTAAAAAGAAAAATAAATTGCTAAGTCTTTTGTTTTCTACGTTTAATATTTCAAGTACATGAATGGACTTCAAAATTTTATCCTTTATGAATATATATAACTTTAAACAAATGTGTATCCAGATTTCAGATTAATAAAATTTAACACAACATAGTATTCGCGATTTTTAATCTGCATCTACATTGAGCGATTAATATAATAGAGACTTATATAACTCTAGTTTTTTTTCTACATAAACATTTTAATACTTTGATCACTGAAATATATTTCTCCTATATCTACTATGGTTTGCATATGCAACCTTTCAAACGCATCAAAATAATCCGAATTGAATAGATCGACAGAACGAGTTCTCCGAGATAGTATCAGCATCAAAACATGAATCGCATTACTTTTTAAAAAAAGATACTCCACAAAACGCAAGAACAGGAGACAAAGAATTCCATTTTTTTTCGCTATCGAGTTTCCCTCCAAACACTTTCATATTTGTACATCGCTGCTTTGTTAGCGGTCATTCATGTGTTGCACGGTGTCACGTGGTCGCGTGACGTCACAAAGGAAGCGACACTGATTTCAGTCCTGAAATGTAGTTTGTTGCTTTTAAACATAAACAGAAAATGCAGATGGCTGTGCTTGTGACCTACATACATAGAGGCAGACGGGGAATTTTAAAACATTTTGATAATCAGAGAATCGTAAGCAATACATGATTATAATTTGAAAAGGTTTTATTTATTGTAATTCTTCTGACTGGTTAGCATTAACATATTTGAAAATATTAACTGGGAGACATTTTTGAAATATAATCAGTATCCTACATCCTAGATGGAATTAAAGTACAATAAAACCCAATACAATGCTATTTGTTTTTGAAATCACTTATCCAAACCAGAGGGAGTGGTCTTTCCAAAACTTTCTCGCGTAATCTCTAATAAACTTGACTTACCAGAGAACGTCTTTCATGGCATTGGAGAACATTAATTACGAATTATTAACTTATGGATGAATAACTTATACTGAATTAACTTATAGCGTAAATATAGCAATTTTAGCTTGCCTTTCTTGTCGAGGTTTTAGCAATTAATCTCTGTCATGTGTTTAATATTATTCGAAAATCAAAGTTTCGCTTTAAGCATGCTTTTCTCAATCAACTTGAACAACGATTTGATGCAAAGTCGCACTTGTAGTTACAAAATCCTTATTAAATTCGATATATTTATGTCACCGCATATCTGAATTATCGCTGTTACACATTTTATAACACTTTGACTGCTGTGACACCCACATTTTGTTGACAGCAAAACTAATCAATCATTGTAGAATTTGATGCGAGGGGTATAAGCCCGCGTTTAGTCTATACCTCTATGTTTCAAGACGTTGCACGGTACGTTAATCGACTGTAATTCACACCTACAATCTAATTAGGTATTTTTTTCTTTACTACAATTAAAAGAGAACAAGCAAGTGAGAATCTTATTAGATGGTGGTCGGAATCACAGACATCAATCATGGCAGCGAAAGTGTTAAAGCACAAATCGACAAACAATGAACTCTTGTTGGATTTGGTTCAAAGTTACACAGCTGTTTACTCTGTAGTTGCAAAAATTTGTATACAGAATCTTACGAACTAGCTCTCTTAGTTTGGCAGTTATCGTGTTATTTTATATTCGAACAGTGGACAGTCGGACTTCCTCTCAATGGAATTTATTCAAAATCTGAAGAAAGTTTGCATTTTGGGTGATTAGTAGTTTAACCCCCTTCTTCGCCAAGTTGGCTATAATTCGCCAAAGATGGCAACTTTATGGTTTTCCTATTATACCAACCCTAGATTCCTATTATACCAACCCTAGATTCCTATTATACCAACCCTGGATCGTGGTTGGCGATTTTTGAAAAGCGAGCCAAGCAGGGGGTTAAACTACGATCGCACCTGCATTTTTAGCGTAAATATCAAATAACGAATTTAAACTTCATGTTAAAAAGGGTTTTTGAGTTATCTCTGCCAAATAACAGACGAATGGACATCTTCTAAAAATGTGTTTTTCGAATTCAGAGAGCTCCAATACATGAATATTAGTTAAAATCTGGAACTCGAACTTTTAGAAGATTACTATACTTTCTCTGTTCTGTGTATACAAAAAAACAAAATTTACGAATTGAACTGTATGAGAATAATAATTTTAATTTTTTTAAAATTTGTTGAACAATGCAGAGAACCAAACTATCCCGACGCTATTAGAATTAAAATATGGCGAGAAAGGGCTTTTAGAAAATGTTGGAAGAATGCAAGAGTTTATTGTGAAACTACGACGGTAGTTATAAAATCCCACTTTCCGATTTTGATATATTTAATTCATCGCGTTGTAGGATTATCGCCTTTAGAGATGGCTGTTAAAGTACATACCGACACCGATGAATGCTTTCGGCTTTCTTTATCAAATCCGTGATCAAATTTTAACCAGTAAATGTCAGACGTTGAACAACAGTCACATGGGTGTATAGAACAAGAGCGTCTTTCAATGTTTCTCCCTCTTCATGTTCATTACACTGTTTAAATATAAAGCTGGTGATAGTTGCAGGGTCACTTAGCGGTGTTGTGAGTGACTGGTGTAGTTCTAAGTTTGTTATACATAAACTACAAAGACTAAATATTTGTACTTTTATCCATTTAGTCGTCTTCGTTTTGTAGTTTGCATGTACATTTATATTTCGGACATCAGGACAGATAGACTCTTTCAGAATGGATTTCGTTCACCATTTCATAGAAATTACAAATCTTCTAATTCAAAACGATTTGTAAGTGTATTCAAAGTAGAAAAATAAATAGAATATAGTTACTAAAATTCTAAATATACATATATTTTTTGGATTAAGAAAAGTCTGAAATTCAGATTCATGGGCATCAGTCTTTTTGTACATTCCAGAACAGACTTTATTTATGCCTATTTTAGTTGCTAATTTCCAGAAATTGGAAGCGAAAATCAATGGATAAAAAATCCCTTTTTAGAACAAATGAACAAAATGAAATGATTGACCATCAATGAATGAATGACTATCAGATTAAAAACACCACACTTACTATTATGTGAACAGACTTTTAAATAGTTTTTTTTTACAACAATAACAATGTTGTAACAATGTAATAATTGTATGATTCTAGATATCAATCTAATACGTTCGGCAACAATGCCCATCAGTTGTCAAACTTCTATTAAGACATTTGATATAATTCTCGACCTCTTAACTGAGTTAACTTTGGTGTGATTTTAAAACAATAATACAAAAACGTTCTGAATATAGAAATTGACTTGAGACTGAAATTGTACAATATTAATCTAAGTTTTGACATTCTTGTAGGGAAGAAACAATCTCAAAAATCCCCAAAGAGTTTTTTTAAAAACTTACATTGTGAGTTTAAGCTTTTTTCTTTACAGAATAACAAATCCACAAATAAAAAATGACTTACATTTAGGAAATAATAACGTTTAGAAAAAATTATTATTTAACTATAGATGAAAATTTTTAAAAATTTACTTTTATTATTGCAAGCTCATGACAGGAAAAAATTCTTTTGTTAAAAACTGCATCCTGATTTTTTTTAGATCGAAAAAATATGTGTAAGCAGAAAGAAAAATTAAAAGCTCTTAACTTAAACCGGACTTCCGAAAGCCAAAAGGAATCATTTTTATTTTCTTCATTCTTAATAAATGCATTAAGAAAACACAATCTTTTCATCCCTATATTCAACGGCAAAAATATATATAAAAAATTCCCACTTGTTTGTAACAAAAAGTTAAAAAAAATCCTCATATTTAATGGACATTCTGATGTTTTTTGCGTGTTTCTAAAAATCTAAAATATGACAGAAAAGAATCGAGATTAAACAATATTAAAAATAGCAGTGACATGTTAAAGAACAGGCAAAGGATGTTAAATAAAAGTTTGTAAAGGAAAAAGTCGAAATTTTGAAAGGAATCACTTAGCCGTTTTGAATCATTTTGCCGTAAATGAAAAGTTGCAGCATTATCATCAACAATGTCATTAGATTAATGAAGCTGTTTTCTCTCCGTGTTTACAGTTTTAAAATAGGTAATAGGAGGTTATAATTAAAGTTTTACTTTGAAATGGTCATAAAAGGAAAGCTACTGAATCAATTGTTACCAAATTTGGTAATAATTTAAAGAAAGTCATAAAAATTTCTTTATCGCCTCCCCCTCAAAAAACGTTCAAAAAATCACCACCAGGGTAGAAATCGAGCTGTATGTATTACTATTAAGCAAAATAGGACATGCAAATATCTGTTTAAAATGTATTTAATTGTTTCTGAAACGTGTTACAAAGCATGCGCAATCTTTTCTGAAACGTGTTACAAAGTATGTTCAATTTGTTGTCCAGTATTTTCTGAAAGCAAGTTATATCACTTTACTGCATTCTAAACAGTAGATCTTAGCATATCAGGAGGAATGTTACTCTCATGTCGATGTATCGTAACTTTCAGCTTCCCCTAAATTGCTTAGATTATCTACGTAAACCGTATTGTTGAGGTAGTACACATTGAACATACTTTGTAATACGTTTCAGAAACTATTAAGCATATTTTAAACCACTATCTTTATGTCCTATTTTGCTTAATAATACTTATACAGCTCCATTTCACCTTTGGTGGTTAGTTTTTTAAAAAATTTATTTTTGGATAAAAATAAATTCGCGTGGCCTCCTTTAAACTATGCCGATTTTGATAAAATTTTGTTAGTAATTTTCCTTTTACGACCACTTCAAAGTGGAACTCTAATTATAACAACCTTGCATAATTTAAAAAGGACTGTTGTAAATTACTTAATATTACAGTTATAATTGAATGTCATAATCGAATAAATCTTGTTATTAATTGTAAGAGAAAAAAAGGACTGAATGAAAATAATTATGATAGCAATAATTAAAAAAAAGTTAAGATCTATTGGTCTTTTTTACATTTTTAAACAATTAGTATATAGAATCGCCAAAAAATTTGGATCTGAAATTTTGATGAATCTCTTCGTTGCAAACGGCCCTGAAAAATTATGTTTTTGGAAGATGTGACAGAGATCATTTAAAAATCCCTTTGAGCTTGATATACAGTCTTTGCATCAGATTTGCAGATCAAATGTTGAGTAAAATTCATTCATTGGAAGTCCATCTATCCACCTGTTTGAATATAAGATTTATATACCATAGCTACAAAACGATTAAAGCCTGATAGAAAAATTCAGCACACAGATTTAACATCTTTAAGACAGACACTATCCAAATTTTTAACCGACTCCAACAACGGATTGGCCGTCTATCGGTCTGCATTTTCCAAAGCATATATACGCGATAATTAAAAAAAACAATGGCTTAGATACATAAAATTTGGTATTTGATTTTGAGAAAATCGGCGTAGAATTTCAATATTTTGGGGAAGATGCAAGGTGAAACACAAATTGGATTTTTGGATATTATTAACTGAATGCGATGGATTAATGACCACAAAGTCGCAAAGGACTGTACGATGTATTTAATAATATTAAAAAATAAGTCAAACTTTAATATTTCGTAACTATTAAACGCTAAAACCATAGAAAGAATTCTGTCGTATAACGTCTATATTAGAGAGCGTGCAAGAAAGTTTTGGAGCAGAACACTCCCTTGGTTTCCTTTCTTGCATACGAAGGAAAAGTAATGTAGAAAATGTAATGCAATCATCCGAAAATTCGAATTAAAGATCTTGTCGAATCATCACATTTCACATCCGAAATTCGAAAAACACATTCCTGACATGAACACAAAAACATTACAAGATAAACAAATGAAATCAGGTATACCGATTTAAAGCCGTATTTAATCAAATATTTTGAATTCGGAAGGGAATTCATTCAGAAGTAATCTGTTGAGCTATCCGAATATAAATGAACTCGATAACTTCAAAACAAAAAAAAAAGAAGCTAGATAGATAAAATTTGGTATAAAGGTTCAGTATCTGAAATGTAGATTCTAAACAATTCAATGTATCAAAGGGTCGACAGTCTGTTGGTATGTATGCAAACGTGATAGTTTATTAACGACAGGGCTTTAAGAAATGAAATTGTTAATGCGATATTGCTGTACCTTGCCAAGGTTTACTTATAATGAGTTCGAAAAAAGGGCCAAGATATATATTTTTTTCTATAGATTTACTAAATATTCTAGATTCCCTTCAAAGATCGGCATTTCATAAATATTATTTCCACATATATACTAAGATTTAACGAACATATGCAAATATTCTGAGGAAGCACTAGTCTAGTTTAATTATATTAACATCTTATTACTTAAATTAACGCTTAGGCTATTTTGAGACGGACCCTGTAATTTTGAACAGTGGTTAGACGACAAGGACGTCGCCTGAGCAGGCATCCCTAAGGAGGATTTAAAGTGCAGTAGATCCACTCTCGACGGTTCTTCGGTGGAATCAGGCCTAAAACCTGAAACACTCGGTTTTAAAGCCAGATTGCCGAGATCCTTTTAGCAGGAGGAGGAGAATAATAAATTTATAAGGCCATGTGCAAGAATGATTTTAGAAGATCACTGCAACCTGTTCAGATATGTATCAATCTCACACAGCGGCATCATAATTTTATATTAAAATTTAAGACTGGATTAAAGCTCATTAAATTATTGGTAAAACCTCTAAACAGCAAAATCTAAAATCTCTACACAACAGTAATTTGAGGTATGCTGTTGGATAAAAAGTGCATTTCACTTCCAAGCGCTAGCTGTGAAAACGAATATAATGAAAATCAATATACATTTTATAATCAAAATTCTTCAAATTCCAGGTTTAGATAACGATAATGTTAAACTCTTTAAGTTATGTTAAACAGAAGTGTTTTGTTACTTTTCCCCATTTAGACTGAAATGTTAGTAATATAAGAGCTTGAATCCAATGAAGTGTAAATTTTTATTTAAATGAGCAATTAAAGGCGTCACTATTAGTTCATTAGAATTTTTATTGATTTTTCAAGATTTTCGAACTTTTTTCGAATTTTAGTAAGAAACATTTTTTACGTTGACCTTTTAATGCAACAAAAAATTAACCTTTAATGTCTACAAATTTGAAAATTTTTCATTGTGGCATTTGATTCTGTTTGCATGAAAGTTATATTTTTGTTTAGGAAATGACTCAAAAGGATTTGATATGGATTCTATCCATATATTTAAATAAATGTTTATAAAAATTCATTATTTTCAATCCAGTTTTTATAAAGAGAATAATCAGATTTTTTTTGTCAAATATAATGATTCGTTATCTTTATAATTGTAGATTTATTTTTCACAAGTACTCTTTTCTCATTATTATGGACATTAGGCTTATTTACAACATAGCCTAAATTCTAACGATAATGAATAATTTAAAAAATAACAATGAATATTATTTTTAATGAATAATTTAATAAAATAATGAAATAATAGTGAATAATTTAAAAGAAATCATGAAAATCAAAAATTTTCAAAACATTAAAAATATAATTAAAATATGCGTTAAATAGAAATAAAAATATTAATATCACTTTCTTAAAGATTCTTGAACAATAATTTCATATAAATTTCAGAATTAAAATAGGTTATTTGTATTATCTCACTCTACAAAAATATCAGATTTGTTGAATATATAAAAAATCCATGTGTTTTAGTTAAAATATATTGCATTAGTTAAAATATATCTCAATAACTGCTCCACTAAAAAGTTAGATTTGAAGTTTTGAATTGGAATTAAAAATTCAACTTTGTTTTTTTAAAAAAATTCTCATCAGAATATTATTAAATTGTATTAGATAATTTATCATGAATAATAATGATGTCACACTTTTAATAGAAGAATTAAAATTTTAATTTACTTGATTGTAATTTTCTATCTATTTGAGCAAAAAGTTTCAGTATTAACAGCTGAAATTAGAACTGTAATGACTCACAAAATTTTTAGCTGCAAGAAAATTTTTCTATTTTTATTTCATTTGATACGGATCGATTTTCGAAATAACACTTTCTGTGGGTGTACAAAAGAACAAACCTTTCGAAAAAGTTGTTCGAACATTCGAATATCCATCTAAATCTGACCGGGTTAGTGGGATGTCATGGAACCATCTCGTGTTCAAAGTAGCAGATTTCGGATGTACCGGATTTGGGTGGGATTGCCGAAACAGAACAACTCTTTCTTTTTTTTGTCCTCCCCCCCTTTTCCTCCAGATTTTTCTGCTCTTATATTGTTGTTGTAAAATAGCACCAATTGAGTAACTCTTTGTTTCCTTAAAAAAGAGAAATGCTCGAAATACACAGCAAACGATATTTTTCAACTCGTATATTACCAAACGATAACTACAGAAATGGGTGGTGGCAATGGATGCGCACGGATGCCTTATTCGATCGTCGAACTGCAGTTTGTTCTCTTCCTCTTTGAGGGGGCTTTCAACTTTTGTATGAGTTTGTTCTGCGGAACACATAATAGATTATCGAACACATATCGATATGACTCAATTTCATTATTACAATTCTTGAAATAAAATTACTTTAAAAAAATCGATAATCCGATATGAATGATAGAGAAGTGTTGATTCTGTGAAAATTTTCACAATAAGATAGTATTCTTTTAAAAGCCTTGTCTTTTTAGTAAAGATAATAATAATGAGCTTTGGTATTATAGATTAAAAATTATTTAGTAAATTTTTTGATAGAATTATATGAAAAGCTAATCTTTTCGCTAGTTTATTCGATGAACAAAGGTTTAGATAATTGTAATATTGTTAAGATAAATGAGTATAATGTGTATGGAGACAACGGCTTTACACAGATAAAAAGCTCATTAATATTCAATTTAAAAAAATCAGAGTTTTGTCTGCAAAAAATAAGCCTTGCTATATAAAAAAGTCAACATGTCTTGGATACAAAAAACATATCTAGGATACCAAAAAATAATATAAAAAGCGAAATTATAAAAAAATGAAGTAAGGGAAAAAATAAGGAGAATAAAAAAGAAAATTAAGAAAAGAAAAAATAATTATAGAAAGGAAGAAAGGATAAAGAAAGGGAAGAGAAAGTAAATGTGATAGGAGAAAAGAAATACAAATTATAGCATTAATAATAATAAAAAATTAAAACATAAATAAAAAAGAAAACGAATAGAATTGACTGATGCTGAAATTTCAAGGTATCTGAAAACAAAAACAGAATGGCTCAGACTATTCCCTAAACATTGGACAAATCTTGAGCAATTCAAACAAGTTTCAGATTTCACTTACAATAAATTGCATTTCAACCGGATAATAGAATTATAAAATATTAAACAAATGTTCGAATTAAACTCGTAAATCAAAGGTTTTTGCAAATAAAGTTTAGATTAATAAAAACTATTTCGCTTATCAATTTTTAGCGTTTCGGCCCCTAGCTGAAATATTGGCATTATTTAATGTCAATTTAATCTGAAATGCATAGCTTAATTTTCATTATTTCCTCATTTAATCAAACGAATTATATATCATTACTAGCCGCCTTTGGCGACCAGTCGGTTAGCCAGTATTAATGCTTTCTAAAGTTTGCTCGATAATATTTTATGTAGCTGTGTCTCATAACAGGTTTTTCACTAAAATATTTTTAAACCAAACAAATTTTGATAATGATATAATTTATTTATAGTATTATTTATTATTATTTTCTTCAGATGATCTGTTCACGGTACTACTCATCTTTTCCTTTCTATCCGAGCAATGATTGCCCCGGAACTGATATTTTACTTAAATGGTGGAGGGAAAGGTCTAAAATTCTACGTTTTTATAGAATAAGGAGATTCTAATTTTCATAAATGTAAACACCCTAAACTAATAAAGAAACAATTGGTTTTCAAAAGATGCGGAAGTTTAAAAACAGCTTGGAAAATGCCGTGCACAAAGGAAATAATTGTAATACACACATACCCTTCTTTTCTTTTCTTTTTTTTCTCTCCTTTTTTTCTTCACTACTTTTCTTTTTACAAACCTTTTTTTCGCTTTGTTATTCTTTTTTTCTTCCCTGCCCAGAATTTATTTCAAGCAGGCATAGATTAAATATTCATACAGACTAATAATAAAAGCAACTATTTTCTTTCTTTTTTAAACATCCCGTTATGAATGAAAACCAACTGACTTCGTTTATTTCTTTCTAAACAAATCATAATTTATTACTTCCTGCTATCTAACTCAGTTGGTGTGGGGGGGGGAGGAAATGAAGATTTTTGGCGGGAAAGTAAGAAAAGTGTCGTTTTAACTACTTTCCACGCAGTTTTTTCATTTTTTCTCTCCATAAGAACCATCCCCGTGTCTTAACGAAAATATTTTTTTAAAAAAATAGCCGAATCGGTCAAGTCGTTCTCCAGTTTTGCGCTTAGCAACGCATTTCGAGTTGCATTTTTATTAATATAGATATTTTACAAATGAATTTAATCATTCGTTGCATCTTTATAAGAAAATGGCTTTTAACTGACGTGAGAATCCGTTTCTTATGTATGTGTATTCGTTGATAATGATGACGTGTTCACTTTACAAAGGAAGGAGGAGTGCAGTAGCTTCTGAGAATAATGACCTCACCGAAGGTAGAAGACTGACTGTTAGCTCATATGAAGATAACAAATACTTATCTCATTTGTTTGCACATCCTCTTTTTATCGGGGGGGAGGGACATTAACACAACTCACAGATAGAACACGGAAGAACAACCATGCCCTGATCGGGCCTCGAACCCGGGACACCCAGATCACGAGGAAGACGCGTTCAACTGTTAGAATTATCACTTGGATCATATGTCGAATTTATTCACCTGATAAATTCTTAAAGAAATTTTATTCTTAGGAAATCGTATTTGTAACCGAATTCGTTTTTCATTTTTAGAGAAATTAGCCTTACATTTAGAGTCTATATTACTTCTCTGCTCAAAGACATCCGTAAAAAATAACAACATTTAGATTTTGTTTTAATACAAAATACTTAAAAAAACCAATTCAAATACGTTAATGAAGTTGTTTCGCATAAAAAGTAACAATTAAGAAAAATTGAATCATTTCCTCAATTTTTCTGGAGACTCTTGGATAGGATACCACTAAAAAAAAGATTCTGCTTCATTTTTTTCATAGCCCTAACTCAATTTCCACATTTCTCCTTATTTTTCAAAGATGCATGGTCTTCGTTGAAATTTTATTTTACATTTTTACTTATTTGCAGAGAAAAAAGAAGAATAG
Organism: Argiope argentata; assembly: GCA_026289955.1. NCBI lineage: Eukaryota > Metazoa > Arthropoda > Arachnida > Araneae > Araneidae > Argiope > Argiope argentata. The sequence continues at coordinate 4,560,168 of JAOUZG010019144.1, forward strand.
GTGAATGAAATTTTCAGTTAAAAGTATTCGAATTCTCTTTTTCCAAAGTTCCACCATTTTTTCCATTCCAAAATAGAAGAAAAAAAAATGTACGTAAATATTCGAAATGCAATTGTCCCATTTCTCTTTTTTTTCCTTGCTCTATCCGAAATGCTCGGTCCTCTAACCTATTGTGGGAAACTTTTTTTCTCCTTTTTTCCCGCGCAAAACGCGTCTTCTTTCTTCGAATTTTTAAGGCGCTTTCGTCCTCAATATAATGTTTGACAGTCTGAAAAATAAACCCTCCATGATGGATTATGGAACAAACTATTTTCACTTCCACCCGTTTCCTACTTTGTTGATAACGCAAGTGTACGAATATAATTTTTTTTCATCAATTTTTCCTTTCAAATCTTCGAGTCTTGTTTGTCGCTAATTCTTTTTTTTCTCTTCAAGAATTTTTTTTCATTCTTTTCAGCAGATTCTTGTTTATCATCTTAACACAAGGTCTGAAATTTCTTTCAGGAAACTTTGGTCCACAGAGCTGTAAAAAATTATCGGCTTTTAAGTGATGAGTAAAGTTGAGTTGTATTTTAAAGTTCTCATTGAAAAGAAATCCATGTGGAGTAAAAAGAAATTTATTTTAGTTTATAATTCACTGGAATATTAAAAAGAGCTATTTTCATCGTTGTTACATGATGTTACACAAATAGCTCTCGCTAAAAGATTGTAATATTACAATACAATACACTTCCTGTATGTTCTATAAATAACTTTTGCAAAAAGGGAGGAATATTATAATTTTAATATTCTTTCTGAATATATTTTTTAAATTTATCCCCAAAGTGTTTTTGAAAAATTCTTTTTCGAATGTCACAAATAGCTAGTAATAAACTTTAAAAGATAAATAAAAAAAATACTATAAAGAATAGTTGCTATCACAGCTCAGTATTCTTGTTATAAATTAAATGGAATAAGTAATAGGTATACATTCAGTTCCAATAAGAGTTCATTAAAAAATATAATATAGAATTTAAAATCATTAGGTAAATATAGCTATAAATAATTAAGAGTTTCAACGACTATTTACTTTAAAGATATCATTTCTTAATGGTGTTTGAATTCAGTTATTGGCAAATACCAAAAATGTTGCATGATAATAACAAAGTTATTGAAAATGATTTAATTAAAATTGTTCAGCTAAAACATACATCAGGAAAGGAGTACAGCTAATTCTATACATTTCAATTGCTGTTATTTTTGTAAGCAAATTTATAAGATAAAATTATTTTCTTTAATAAACAGAAATTCTAATTAAAATGTATTCAGAATAATTCTAGAATCGATGAAACTACTGAATAGAAGCTAAGAATATTATCAAATTTGGTTTTTCAAAAGATTTTGTAAAAAATAAATGTATTGAATTTTTTTTCTAAAAGCAAAGACGGAAGATCAAATAGGTAATGTATAAATCTTAGAAGGATCCATGCGACGTTTCCACCAAATATACATGGTGTCCACCTCAGTTTTTCCATCCCCCATTAACTCGAGTATTGCCGCAAAGACTATTGCCACAAACGTGATCTTTAAATATAGTAATGCGACTATGTTTATATGGTGATATTGACCACAGCGCCATCTAGTGATAACCAATGGGGTTAGCGTTATCACTAGTCAAAATGAAGGAAAAAAGTCAATTAGAAATTTGTAGTGTCATTGATTTCATCAAAAAAGACATCAGCGTAGTGATGCTAACATTAAAAAATTTAAAATCGCATATTTGTTCCAACATCAAACATCAGTCCTAACACATGGCGCATCAGTCCTAACATGTGTGCATCAGTCAACACACATGTTTCAAACATCAGTCCTAACAACTCGATGCAACAGGAAAAAAGATCAGCTGTATAACAATAAATCACAAACTGATAGCACAGAACACATCGATCACCAAAAATTTAAGAATTTGATGATAACTGATTGTTTTGTTTTATTTCTAATTCTTTTCTGTTGTAAGAGAGTCAAAAATTAAAAAAAATCAAACCAAAAGAATGCACACTTTCAATGGTTTGTTCATCGCATTGTGTTCTAATGTCCTTTGCATAAGATATCAAAGACATTTAGCAATTTTGTATTTATTTTCCCCCTTATCTCCTGCTCTTTTCGAGATAATTCTAACTTCTTTGCTGGCCACTATGCGGTGATATAACCGATATCACTGTGTGATTACTTTACACATCTTAGACACCAATTTTTTGGTAATAAATGTTCCAATCTCAAATAAATGAATTGAGTTAAATGGCCTTGTATATGTAAGTGTGTATTCTATTCACTTAAAAAAGAAAAAAAGATCGGTATTTTTGAAAACAAATAATAATAAAAAAATGAACATCAGTATAAAGTTTTGAAAGCCTTTTTCGTCAAAAAATAATGTATATAGATCTAAATTAATTTTTGGAAATTATCTTTGCTAACGACTTATTTTAATATATTTGTTTTTAGATATTATTTTAGAAACATAAAAGTTTTAAACTGAAAATTTTGAAACTTAAAAAAAGGCCTATTATATAAATATAATATCCATTTTAACAAATTACATTAAATGTTATTATCATGTCAGAACATGATATTATTTTGGGAATGAGGTAGACAAAAATCCGTAGGAAAAAAATTTTAAAAAAACAATAGGCGAAAAATGGAAATTTTATTATCTTCGTGTTGCTATCGCATTTACAAAATTTTTTTAAAAATTAGTTAATGATTACAGCAAATAAAACCTATAAAAATAACATTTTGAGCACTTGGTTATGTGAAATGAAATAATAGGAAATGGGATATTTTTTAAATAATAAATGCGGGACAATGTTTTTGGATCGTTTGCAGTACTAAAATAACTCATTCAATGAAACAATTAAAATGAATAAAAATATAATTTAACTCACACGAACACTTGGTTCTTGGTCATTCAAGAAATAAAGTTCTGACATGATACATTGAGATATGCATAGCAGATTTCATTTTAATCCTTTTAAAAAAAATATTTTTCGTTAAATTTTATCAAGTTAAAGAAGTAAACACGAAAATTTTATTAAAGGAGAAAAGCTGGCATTTCCCTTTAGAATTGTGTCACGGTATATTAATTATTGCAAAAAAAAGAAAGAATTTAGTTGTTTTCTAACTTCACAAAATTTTTGTGAGACTTATAAAATTAAATTTATTTTTACTAAGTAATTTAAATTTATTTCATTTATGAAATAAATAAATGGTCCCAGTCTCATTGTCAATTTATCAAAAGGATTGTTTTCTTTTATTGAAAGTCTCTTCATTCTTATTTAATTAAAATCGTTATAATTACTACATTTCCAAATTGTTATTGCATTCTGTAGTCTCCGAAATCTGATGCATTTTTTCAAAGAAGCTGAGCTTCAATTTAGGTCAGGGACTAGCCGCCCAGGAAATATTCAAGGACTTGACGGAAAACAAGTCGACGCACGGATAACTTTTACTACTTTTCATCAAATATTTTTTTGTCAGTTTCCAACAAAAAGGACTAATTGGGCTGCATTCACCAGAAACAAAACCTATTGCAGTGTTGAGGAAATCACCTCATCCTCCTATTTTAAACGAAACAAATGTCATAACCGTATTTAGCGAGGAATGCAATCCCCATTGTTGAAAAATCAACAAGTTTATTTGATATGCAATTGCCCATCCCACCAGAGATGAATTAAACGACGTCATCCAAGTATGTTAAAAGCTATTGTGAATTATGATAACGCGTTTTTATGAAAGCGTTTTTGATTTCATTCAGAAGATAAAAGTTAGATTTTAGTTGGAAATAATAAGCATATAAAACAATAAAAACAGTCAAAAACAAACAAATGTAACTATTTTAAAAGAAACAAATGACACAACTATATTTAGTTAATATGAAAAGGTACTTAAGTATTATACCGTCCAACTTTATCGCCAAATATGAAGTCGTCGCCAATGAATTAATAAACCACCAATTATAGCAATCCGGCAATGGTGTAATCCATTGATCTTTATCGCCAAATTTAAATCCGTCGCCAATGAGGTACTAAACCGTTGACGAAGACGGTCTAATACGTATGTACCTATGTAAATGTATTTAATAATTAGAGTAAAATGTATGAACAAGTTTATTTGATATGCAAATGCCTATCTTTTTTGGGATGAATTAAACGTTATAATCCGTGTTAAAACCTATTGTGGATTATGGTAGTAAACCCTTTTTATGAAATCGTTTTTTATTTCTTTAAAACGATGAAAATTACATTTTAGTTTGGAATAACGAATCTGAAAGGAGTTTTCCCAAAATTTGACAGAAATCTACAAATTTTGTATAAAGACCATGTATCAAATTTTTTAGGTCAAAATGCTTTTGAGTTATCTTTGACAGAGACAGACAGGCAGAAATTTCCCAAAAGTGTGTTTTTCGAACTCAAATGTCTAAAACGTAAATATTCATCAAAATTTTGAGTTCAAATGCTTTGCCGATTACAATAATTTCAATATACTACATATACCAAAGGGTAAAAAGCAAAGTTTCGTATGATAAAATAAATATGCCCAAAGTGTGTACAGTACTTAATAAATTACCTAGAATTTAAAATATTTATTTTACCGTATTAAGTATTTTCCTGGCAAATACACAAATATTTAATCAAAAAAAATTACGAAAAACAGTACATTTGAGTAAAAAATTAAGCAACTGTGGATATATATCGCCGCCGTTTATTTAATTATTTGTAGATTACGTCAAAATCGCCAAAACATATTATATAAGAAACATTATGTTAACAAGACATTATACATAATGCAGTCATCTTGGCTATATTTCTCGTTTTCTTGGTAATAAAATTGCAGATATCGACAAGTACTAATTGAAAAAAATATTTAGTACTTGTCGATATTTGCAAGTACTTATCACTTGATAATCACCAAGCACTGAAATGTTGTAACAAACATTATGGTAACAAAACATTATGCATAAAGCAGTCATCTTGGCTATATTTCTCGTATACTTGGAGATAAAACTTGGAGGTTGCAAATATCGACAGGTACTAATTGAAAAAATATTTAGTACTTGTCGATATTTGCAAGTACTAATCACTTGATTATCGCCAAGCATTAAAATGTTATAACAAACATTATGTTAACTTAACATTATGCATAAAGCAGTCATCTTGGCTATCTTTCTCGTTTACTTGGAGATAAAACCTGGAGGTTGCAAATATCGACAAGTACTAATTGAAATAATACTTAGTACTTGTCGATATTTGCAAGTACTAATCACTTGATTATCGCCAAGCACTAAAATGTTGTAACAAACATTATGGTAACAAAACATTATGCATAAAGCAGTCATCTTGGCTATATTTCTCGTTCACTTGACATAAAATTCGGTGGTTACAAATATCGACAAGTACTAATTAAAATAATATTTAGTACTTGTCGATATTTGCAAGTACTAATCACTCTATTATCGCCAAGCACTAAATATTATACAATTTTTTTTCAAACCGAAAGTTAATTTCCCAATAATTGAATAAATTAAATTTTTATATACATTTTATTGCATATCTGAATATATATTTTTTTTTGTAGAAAGGCGTTCCAAATTTAAAAACAAATACATTTTTTTTAAATATTATGATTTTTATATTTTTGTTTATATTTTTAAGGTAGGATAACTAAATTCTCTCCTTTCATTTTTGGTAGAGATAATTAATAGAGATTAATAGAGATTATTCAATTTATGATCCAATTATTCGGCAATGATAACTGTAGTTTTTGTGTTTATTTTTAATGGATGGAAATATCAACAACTGGCTCTGTATATTCTCTATTTCTGCAAAAAATAATTTAATAAATTTAAACTGTTTTGTTTTTTTACAGCTCCTACATCATGCCGCTATGATATTCGTCCTGGATTATCTATCATCTCTATGGATGCTTTGCAGTTTGCCTCGTCCTCGGATGATTGCCAAATCCAATGTGACAGTGAAGCTACTTTCAACTGCAGAGCCTTCACCTACACCAACAACAGGTGCTTCCTAAGTGGCGACGATTCTGTCAGCTTGGGTCCTATAGTACTACCAGAGAAACCTGGTGCAACTTATGGAGAAAAGAAATGTGTTTTAGGTAAACTTTTTATAACATTCTAGGTAGACTGTTAATGGGAAGACTGTGCAATGGTTCTGAAGACAAAACTTCAGGAAAATTTCTGCAGTTTATCATCAATCACGAACTTTATTTAGCTCATCATAATGTCATTCTAAAAATATTATCTTATTTCCTAATCAATTCCACTTGTTTTAGTTAATTAATTCAACAGAAGATTTGTAAAATTGCTGAATTGGCTAAAAGAAGACAATATCCCACACTCCGAGCGAAGAGATAAAATATTATCCATTGAAGAACATTCCTGTAAAGATCCTTTCACGGGATTTACATGTGATTGACATGCTATAGAAATCTATATTAAAATCTCGCATCATATATTTACAGGGATAAAAATTTCATTAGCTTTTCCTCATTTTGTTTTGTGCCGTTCTGTGATATGCTCGTCGCTTCTGTGCGCACACACACGCACGCACATACATACTCACGCACACGCACGCACGTACACACACAAGGAAATTAAAAATAAAGAATATCGACGCATTCTTAACCTGAAAGTCTCATTATTGTTTCAAACCGATTTAAACTGATTAATGACTTAATTAAGACAATTTGTAAGAATAGAGAGAATAAATAATAATTTGGAAATCAACTTAAGTTGGCAATAAATCAACAGAAGCTTTGTAAATAAATTCAACAGAATAATAATAAATGCAACAGAAGCTTTGTAAAATTGCTGAATCGGCTAAAAGCCGGCAGATTCCCACACTCCGAGCGAAGAGATAAAATATTGTTCATTGAAGAACATTCATTTAAAAGATCCTTACACAAATTTTTGTAATTTTTTAGAATAACCTCAAAATCGAAAAATTGATGCCACATTAGCGACAAATCCCCAATTTGTTGCCTAAGCGTTTTGAGGCTTCGAAAACCTTAAACTAAAACAATATCATGTTCATACATGATAATAATAGCTAATATAACAGCAGAGTCAGGAACAATCCATTGGATATCATGTAGGATATTACAATAAATTCGAGTTTATCCTATTTCGGTATAATTGATTGAAAGATTAAAATATAATCAATAGTACCCTTGAGTATACAGAGAAGAATATTCTACGAATTTCTCGCTTATTATGAAAAATTTATTAATGTGTATGTAATTCGTCTCAAATCATGAAACAACAGGAAGCTATTACTAAATCATTTTAATGTAATAATCAACCTTTTAACTGGGAAATATAGAAAAACTATAGAAAAAAATAATTTAAAACGCCCAAATTAATTAAATTAGGGTATGTATAATATACTTACATGGTTTTTAATTTTTTATAACTAACTAATTATTTCTTAGAAATTCATACTAATTAATTATTTCTGTTACGAAGACATTTAGGCATGATGATCTACTTATAATACCTATGTAGAACTTTGGAGCCTTAAATCTTCAATCAGAGGCAATAAAAATATTTTTAATAACTGCAGTAAGTAATCTGTTGATATTGAAAGAATGAATGTTTTTTTTATTGAGCATTAAAAATCCCCGTGCACCACTAAGTATCACCCGGGGGGTTACGGAAGTAGACAAAAAATTACATATAAAACAGCTACTCACACATTATTTTCACTTGCACGGTCCCTTTTTACAGGAGAGCACATTCAAACATATCACAGATAGAAAAGATAAAGAAAAACCATACCCGAACTGGAATGTCAGGGGAAGAATGGATTGTAACACTCTTTCTAAAATAGCATGAAACATGCCTTTAGAAGCTGACTTCATATCGCATAAATTAGTACAAATGCATAAAAAATTCCACTTTTTTTCAAAATATACCGACTTTTTTATGTTAAGCTGTAAAATCTAGTATAATTAAATATAATTACATTAATATATTGAATAATTATGTGAAGCTACCTGTGATTTTCTAATTGTGAAAAAAAAAACGCTTGTAAATTCCAATTAAATTTTTGGCATAAATATATTTATAAGACATATATTAAGAAATTTAATTTTAAATGACCTCATTTAATCATTGCACGGCTAAAACTCTCTGCTTGTAAAGTTAAAATTTTCTGAAATTTTAAAAGATTTCTTCTGTCATTTTAGTTGTGCGATGGGTATGTTATTCTATAAAGAGAAAATGGCAATTTTAAAAAACCTGCATGCTTTAGTTAATCGTTTGATGCTTTTTTTTTGGAATTATAAAAAAACAAACCTTTCTTAATAATAAAATGAAATGCAAGTCTTTTCCATTAAGATAATACTTTTCTCTTTTTATGATAATATTTCAGATGTAGTTCAAACATGGCGTACTGTATGTTTGAACTTTTTTTAGAGTATAAAAAGGATTTTTTACTACCAAAACGTAAAAAATAGCATGTCCATTAACTCAAACCAATTTTTTACTATCTATAAATACAAATAGAGAAGGTTGATTTTTAGATTTTACACAAGCAAA